>BMAO01032418.1:0-16238 GCA_019973975.1 Trichonephila clavata | reverse complement strand
GTGTCACTGAAGATCCGCTGTGTAGAGGAGCTGATGCTCGTAAAATATGTCATGGGGCTAAAAGTCCTTACCTTGACGGAGTGTGGGAATTTGGAGAGTTGGGTGCAAAAACCATTTTGTGAAATATTTGATAAGTAAATATTTTTTTACTCAGTTTTAACATTCAGAGAATAAATAAAATTGCATACACAACTTTTTTCTACGATATTTGCGAATAAAACAGCATAAACTGTTGAGCTGGAAACGTAATGACGTAACGTACACCCCTGAAATCCCGCATTGCAGGGGAAGGCAGGATTCTAGGGGGTCTAAAGCATGATGTTGTGGGTTTGCAATCCTTTGTAAGATGCGGCTTGAGGCCCAAAAATTGACTTCGCAGGGAGACCTAATATTCCCCATTACGCCACTGTAGAAAAGAGCAGGACTTTCTTTTAGCGTATAAAAGTAAACATTTGTATAGTATTGCGTAGAAATATTTAAGGACAGTATTTACACCTCATGTTCCTTTCGTAGACTTTATTTAATTTATTATATGATCATAAAAACATGTTTATTGATGTATTTTTTAGTCTTTGGGAAATAAAGCAAGATTCTGAATACATCGCACACAAATGTAATACATGTACAACAATATGCATCAAAAATAAAATAAAAGAAGTTAAATTTTCATTTAGTTTTATTGAAATATTCATCTTTTATGAATAGAATGAGAGAACTTTAGCAAAAAAAAAACAACTTTTAATATTGTTTTAAATATTAATAATGTAGGATTAAAAAAGAACTATTATGTCTGTAATTCAGTGCTTCTCAAACTTTGAATAACTTGAAAACTTTCTATCATAATTTCCTCGCGCCCCCCTTTATACAATAACAATGTATTGAATGCAATAATAATTTACTTTGACGTTAAAGCTACTATATGATTTAAATCATAAACCGTACGAGTTATTAAGATTAGTATTAAATTTTGTGTATAATATCGTATATGACAAGCCTATGGGAGTCACTAGTACTTGTTATACTTGTTTTTACCTTGATATTGAGAGATTAGTTACCAAATACACTGTAAAGTACCACTACATTTATAAGTATATTATATCAGTGTAAATGTTCATTTTATTTTTTATTATATTAGAATGTATATATTTTTTTTTTTGCTTCCTTTCAGTAAATTTGTAACTTTTTAAATCTTTTATTTTCGATTTTTCGATATGCTCGCACCCCCCTGGTAGGTTTATCCACAGTTTGAGAAACGCTGCTGTAATTCTACATAATTATCATGCCATTCATAACATCTTCTAACGAAATCAATAGTTTTTATGTGTTCTTATTATTTAATATTGACAGTTTTTTCTTAGACACACCAATTAATTGGGTCTACGTATTCGCGATATTAAGTAATTAGAATATTTATGTATATTTTAAAATTGAATTATTTGTACTTTTTAGAATGCGTACAGTGAAAGTTAAGGGATCTCAGGACCCTTAATCTGTGCACTCGAAAAAAATATCCTTCTTGAAACCAATGTAACTTAGCAATAAAGCAAAACAATCATTTGAAATTTTTATCACATGATAATCACATATATTTACATTCGTTCTCAAATTTCCGGAGAATTTGAGAAAATTTTTTAAAATTTATAAGGAAATAAAAATTGGACAATTTTTCAAAAATTTGAAAATTAGTATTTTACAGCGCGCAAAATTCTGAAGTACAAAATTGATCAAAATTTACAAAATTAACTCTACTTGTATAAAAATGTTCACTTTCAAAGTTATACAAACTTTTAAAAAATTTAGAGAAAAAAAAATATTTTTTAAATACAATTACAACGAAAATTTTAAAATTTTAAGAAAAAAATAAATTAAAATTCAAATAAAAAAAATATTAAATTTTTTTTTGAAAATTGAAGTATAAGTTATGAAGAGCCATATTTTGAACACGTGTATGAAATTTCAAATCGATCTCATAAATAGTTTCTGAGAATTTCTGCGCGCAAGCTAAAATTTGTTGTTTTGAGAAAAATGAAGTTAAAGAGATACGAAAGAGATAGGGATTTTGTTTAAATTTCTCTAGTTATTTCTCAATAACTTCGGAACTTTTTACAGTGTTAACAACATTTTGGTACCAAAATGCTCAGAAATGTTGAGGCTTTAACATATATTTTTTTTCAAAAAATTGAAAAATTTGTAATTTAAGAGTCCTTAGGAAGGAGAAAGAAGGAGAAAGAAATATTATATATATATATATAAATATTCAGAAAAAATTTCTCCATTATAATTTATTTATTCATTACAGCACAGCACATTATCCAATGTATATCTCTTCTAACGTCATGAAGTATAGCAAAATATATAGAATATGTGTATGTATTGACCTCAGAAGAGATCACACACACAATGATTATTCAGTGAAAATATGAGAGTTTAATATAGTTAAAATGCAAATAAAGGATATTTCTTTAATGTTTAAGATGATTGTAACTTCATATTACGATACTCAATTATGAGACATATTTATTTAATTATGAAGCATACAAGGGATGATCAGGAAAAAAGGTTACACGTTTCAGCGTTTTAAACTATTTATTGTGGAGAAATTTTATATCCCCGGAGTGGAGACAAATGGCATTACTTATCATACAGCTGGTTTGCAGGTAGGTAGAGAAAAGTCCCAGAAGGTTGAAGGCTATAAATGGCAAGAAGTTTTGGAAATTGGTCTCGTTTTGAATTGCGAGCAGTTATTCGATTTTTATGGGCAAAGAATGTGTCCGCATCTGACATTCACAGTCAAATCGTGGAGTTTATGGTAAAGAAGCAATGAGTAGACAACATGTAGCGAAATGGTGTCATGTTTTTTAATCAGGCAGACAGGATGTTGAAAACTGCAGTATGGCTCGGAGTGGCCGGCCAAGTTTTTCACGGCACATATTGAAGAAATGATTCAAAATGATCGACGGGTAACTTTGAGTAAAATCTCGTCAGAGCTGGGACTGAGCTATGGTAGCGTGCAGCATATCGTTTCTGATGTGCTGCGATATTCCAAAACAGTGCTATAAAAACATCCACCGAGACCTGGCTCAATGGACAAGGACCGAATTTCTACCAAGACGGATCGAACAAGTTGGTTCTGGTTCTGATAAATGCCTAAATAGACTTGGTGAGTATGTTGAAATGTGATAGGCACGTATGCCTCTTAATTCCCTTTTGAATTTTCTTTCTATTGTTAATAAATATTTCTTTATTCGACTTGTAACATTTTTATCACCCTTTGTATAATAAAATAACATTTTAGTTAAGCTATTAATTATATATTATTAAATAGTAGTAATAGAAAATACATGGTATTAATAAAAACGTTGCTAATACTATACAATTAGTCCCCCTCTGATTGTGTGCATAAGTGATTATAGTTTTATTTTATAAAACAAAAAATCATGAAAAATAATAGCAAAACATTTAAATGGATGGGTCTATAATCGTAATTTGTCGTTCACCCCCTTAAGGCCCATTTAATGTAAACGCTCCTAATCAACTTGCCCCCTTTTCACTCATCATTCACAATCCCCTCACAAAATAACAATTGGTCAGGGAGAAGGGCAAACATTTCATCGATTTACAACAATCTACTTGTGACAGATTAGGCATGAACCATCTTTTTCACGGCCGGCTGCCTTCAACAGCTGTCTACCTGGGTATTTACGTCAGGCGGATGCAACGTTACTTTTAACTCCCTATGGAGGGTGTTTTAATGGGAAATGAGTTGAGGTAGAAAATGAAGGGTAAATTGAATGAGTATTTGTTTCCAATAGTTTTTCTCTTGCCATTATTGGTTTGGGATAAATGTAAAGGATATTTTCATTAATTGCCCTACAAATAGACAACATTTCTTTTCAAAAGCAAAATAACTTAAATTAATTTATTCCGACATTTCCAGTCTATACAAAGGGACATATTCTATTTTACAGCTCGATTCTATTTTTGTATATACTTTTTTTTTTGTATAAAATCTGTTTGATTTCAGAATAGAATTTAGATAGTAAGGTTAAGGAATCCGACTACCCTAAAATTGTGAATTTTGCCAAAAATTGACAATTTTTTTAAATAATTTTATTTTATTGTCCATCTTATTAGACTTATAAAAATACCTTTATTATTTTCCGTTGACTAGAACAAAAACTACAAGTAAAAGAAGATGCTATTACTTTAAGGAAGATGTCATACTTTAAAACGCGTTTTACTCTAAATATATATATTTTTTAAGGTGACTGCCTACGTTCGGACCCAATTTTTTTTTAAAAAAAACAACGTTTTGAAACAAATTGAGTGTTTTTAGGAAGAAAAATTGAAAAAAATATGTAAATACACAAAAATTTTAAAATAAATATTGTACTTTTAGAAAAATTGGCTGTTTTGAAGGAAATTTTACCAAATTTATACTAAAACGGGAAACACTGTATAAAAAATTCTAATGCAATTACCTTATTTCCTTTATACACAACATACATACTATGGTGCTTCTTAAAATTAACCAAAATCTAAGAGAAATATTAAAATACAAAAATTACAGGCAATTATACATTATAATATGAAGATTTTGATATTTTTTAAGGTTTTTCTTTATAAAAACTACACTAAATGTGTGTGTGTGAAAAACTCTTCAACCTACAACAAAACTTATGGTCCACTTTATGAAAAATAGTATGAAAAACATTCACACAAAATTTTAAAGCATTGTCTTGTTTTGTTCTTAAAATATCATGCATCTCGTAAGGAGTTTCTTTCGAAAACATAATTTTGAGAAAAACGCATTTAAAGTTTTATGTTACTGTAAAAAGGAATACATACTTTACAAAATTAACTAAAATTCAACAGGATGATATGTCACACCTTCCCTTTATCCCTGGTGCAACTCTTTTTTCTTTCGGTGAGCTCGTGTTTTTTTCCTTTTTAATTTTGTAAAGGGTAATGAACGTGTTTCTGCGTCGTTTATCCGTCGATAGTCATACAATTTTAATACGCGCGTATCATATAGCTACCAACATTTAACCTCAGCTTATTTATCACTTTTAATAAGCCACTAGCACCTTCATTAAATAGTAGAACTGCTATATATGCCCCAAATTGCAAAATTTGGAGTTCAACTAAGTTTTGCTTAGGAACTAAATTCCACAGAACACAATTGAAACTCTCATAGCCATTCTGAGTCATTCCCTGTAAACACTTTTCTTAAAAGTTTTTGATCACATAGTTTTAAGTAGTGTAATTTCACAATATTTATAATATTTTGTGGAAGCCAGGGGCTTTGGCCATTGCTTTTTGAAATTTGCAATAACTATCTGTTCCTGTTGGGCATTGACCATGCATAGGCTTTTCAGTACTGGAATAGCAGTGATAAAATGCAGCAATAACTGCGCTTTGCATGTTTGCTAAATTTTTTGTATTACTGCGAATTGCTATTCCGTAATAATTTTGCAATTTGTCGATAAAATTGTCCGTCAATTTTCTCTTCCCTCCCAATCCTTTCACTGACTTTCTTAACTTTCTGAGATGATTCCCAACCCTTTTCTGCACGTGACCAATACATTCTAAATTATTAACTGTATTAGGAGCGTACAAACGTTTTACGGATACATATGCTTTGGAATCCCCATCACCATAGTAATCAGTATACTGCAATTTACGAAGATTCTCTGATCGCTCAAATATGCGATATGCTCCGACAGTCTCCATGCTTGGCACAGAACCCTTATGATTACAATAAACATGTGCATTAGAAGCAGCACCTGGAACTTTAGTCTGCTTTGAACATATTCTACAAAAATGTGACATTATTTTGATGTCCAAGCAAGAATGTAAACAGACTGTTTGTTGCTAATTTTTAGAAAGAAATAACTACACTAATAATAAAGTAATGGCTGAAACGCTAGAAAAATTACGGAAATATATTTTATAAATTAAAAAAATGAGATAAACTGTAGTATTTGAGTTAAAAATTGCAATTTTCTGCAACTTCCGGTTCCCTTTTGCAGAGAGTGATGTTTTTTAAAATCACTATAACTTTATTTCTATTTCGCGTTAAGGAAAAAGAAAAACTGTTTTGGAAAGAAAAATGTTCAAACTATAAGATTTTGAAATTAAAAAAATTGCCTTATGTAGTCGAAAAATGACATTTTCAACATAGGCAGTCACCTTCTGGGACAGCGACTGCTCAAAAAGTTTTGAAAATAATTAACTAAATTTTTTGTGTATGTTTCTTATAATAGTAGAAGTGTTTTAAACTTCACATTTATCAATCACTGTTTTATTACAAAATTTACAGCCCCTTTTGAGAATATAATCGCAGTTTTTTAAGCAATTTCATACAATAACAAAGATAAAGTGTTGTAGTTTTTGTAAAAATTAAAATATTTCTTACCCTGAATGTCATTTCAAAAATAAATAACATAGCAACACATGAGAATTGAAAAATTGAAAATGTGTTCATAAATTTTTGGTACAGAATGGGCCACGTTTATGTTATTTTTTTGTTGATTTTTATCCATTTTTTCCCATTTTAGTAATAATAATTAGTTTTTATCTTCTTAATTTTAGCATATTTTTCTTAAAATGTCCTAAACAAATCTAAAAACAACAAAAAATCTCCAATCTCCATTTTTTAAAAAAGAATGTTGTCGCAAATAGTCGGATAACTTAAATGGATTTTTGCTTATAATCATAAAAACTCTCGCCAATTCAATTTAGATTTGGCAGAGTCCTGAAAAATAACGGTTCGATATTGGAAATATTATTAAATCTATAACACTTTTCTTTAGATTAATTCAGCAAGCTTTAAGAAGCAATGATTGCCTTATACCATTCATCACTATTAATTCTGTATTTGTAAATAATAATTTTGCACTTTTCCATCATTCGTAGAGAAACAAGATCTATTTTTTCATGTACAATAATTAAATTGTTCAAACTTTACAGTAAATTAAATGATGTTTTTATGATAATAATATTTTTTTGAAGATATTCAAAGTTTTTTCCTTGGATCTTGAGTTTTTTGATCAAATGTGTGTGTATGTGTGTGAGTGTGTATCTATTTCTTTTCTTGCAGCTCAATGTTATAAGCAAATATAGGGGAAAGTTGGATGGACTTAAAACACTGTTTAATCCTACAGTCTTAGCTCTTTAGAGTTTACAGTTATACTGCTGAGGATATTTTGTTTTTGAAATATACTATATTTCATATATATTGTTTTTACATGAAGCTTTATTAGAAGGGTCAATCCAAACATATAAAACATTTCAAGTATCACACGAGAACAGTGACAAATTTAACAAAAAATGCTTAAAGTAAGAACCAGGGCAAATTACATGGGAACAATTGAAAAAGCTAAGAATTAAAACAACAAGAAAAAGAACATGAGGGATGTAATCTTTATAAGGAGTTCATAAAAGTTCTGACGTTCCAGTATAATTTTCTTAACTCCCCACGTTTTTGAAACTTTTTACCTCGTTCTGGGCATATAAGAAGATGCTCTGCATTCACGATGTCCGAATTACAAATTTAGCATATACTAAATTTAAGAATGTCTATTTTATTATGATGAAGTGCATGCAATCATGGCCTGTTAGTAGTCTGCTGTTTGCTACAGCCTCTTTATGGGGCTTTTGATGAAACTTTTTTCATGTGTCTTGAATGTTGCCCAAGGTTTGCTTGTTGATTTTGCTGCCTAGTCAGATTTAAGAGTATCCACTAATTTCTCAAAAATATGGTTTTTAAGTTATTCTGGAGGAAGTAGTTGGGTTGTCTTGTGGCTCAAGTGTTTCTCCCTTGGTTAGTAAGTCTGCCTTTTCATTAACTTCGATACCCACATGTGAGAGGATCCATTGGAAAATGATTGTGTCATTATATTTATAAACAAAATTCAAGATTTGTCTTATTTCTGAGATAATCTAGGCGTCTTTGTGATGATTTATAGCTACAGCCTGGACGGCTGCTTTGGAATCGACTAGAATAACAACTTTAGAGAAACAATATATATTTTTTATTTTGAGGTTTTCCAGAGCAAGTGAGATTGCAAGGATCTCTGCATCAAAATTCTACATGAAGTATCCTACAAGAGTGTATTGGGAAAAGAATGTACTGTATATACCATCCCAAGTGCTATATTTTTGAGCCATTAGTGTACACACCAGTTAAGTCAGGCTCAGGGTATTATTCTGCATTTTATATTTTCTTATTCTTTTTTGCTTTATTAGATGTATGGTAATTCGTTATATAAGGGGTGATCAAATGAAAAGGTACGAAACGACATAAAAATGAAACGGTTAAATATTGCATATTCCGCATGGCGAATGTAGCGAGACATTCGGGATGCATTGGAAGCTCTGACTGGGATCGAATCATGCGCGGAGGCCACATGCGCAGGAGAGAGCAAAAGCTCTTATAAAAAGCGGCGTCAATGATGCGGCAGTCGTATAAGGACAGGATGGCGTTCGTGTTGCAAATTCGACGATGAGGAGCAGCGAAGTGTTATCCAATTTCTTACAGCGGAAGGTGAGAAACAGGCTGCTATTCATAGGTGGATGGTGACCGTTTACGGGGAGAAATGTGTCTCTGACAGAAAAAGTCTGTTAGAAAATGGAGTGCACGTTTTCGTGTAGGCCGTGAGAGAGTGGGTGATGATCAGAGACCAGGCCAGGCAAACACTATCATGACGAGCGATCTCATCGACAAGGTGGACGACCTAGTGAGAAGTGATCGACGTGTCACATTGCAAATGTTGCCGCTGAAGGTGGATGTCAGCGTGTGGACAATTGTTTACGACAGGTTGCGATTTCGGAAGGTGTGTGCCGCTTGGGTTCTGAAGCAGCTCACCGACCAGTTAAAGAAACTGCGTATGGGACTAGCACTGCAACATCTGTTTCGATATCAGGAAGACCCCGCTTTCATGAAGCTGATCGTCACTGGTGATGAGACCTGGTGCTATCAATACGAGCCAGAGACAAAGCGGGACAGCATGCAGTGGAAGCATGCGTCGTCACCTCCCCCTAAAAAGTTCAGAGCCGTGAAGTCAGCAGGCAAGGTGTTGCTCACTGTCTTTTTCGACGTTCAAGGTCCGCTACTTGGGGAATTCCTCGAGCACAGAAAAAAGCATCAACTCCGAAGTGTACTGTGAGACACTCCGACGCCTACGCAGGTCCATCAAGAACAAAAGACCGGGGCTGCTCACGGAGGGTGTGGTTCTGCTCCATGATAACGCGCGTCCGCACGTCTCCAGTCACACAAATGGAACTGGACAAGTTCCAATGGGAGACGTTGGACCATCCGCCCTACAGTCCGGACATGTCGCCCTGCGATTTCCATGTGTTTGGTCCACTGAAGAAACACAGGGAACTCGGACGCCGCTTCAACTCGGACGACGTACTCAAGGACACTTTGAAGGACTGGGTCTCGTCCCAGCCTCAGGAATTCTGGGAACAAGATATCCTGCGGCTTGTTCATCAGTGGGATCGTTGTGCTCAGGCCTATGGTGTATATTTTGAATAAAGTCTACATTTGTACCCCCGTGTCGTTTCGTACCTTTTCATTTGATCACCCCTTGTATATTGGTAATTTTATGTAAAAGTGTGTGTGTGCGTGTAACATGATCATATCATTATCTCGTTAACTATAAATAAGCACTGTCTCGATAGGTCTTGTAGATGTAAAATTCTCACATAGAATCTGCTTTTATACGTAAATATTTTGAGACTATTTGCCAAAAATTACTATTTTCCTTCTTCGTAATTTTTCTTTTTTATAATACAATAGTGTATCCTAAGCTCAGATTCACACACAACTGCTAAAAAAAGCTGCAGATATTCGGTTAAACACATTTATTTATTAGGTCATAACTTTTAATAAACAAGGATTTCCCTCAAGTCTTGGTTTTTCCATAAGCCGCTACGTTAGTAAAGCAAGAAGTGTTACAGTGCTTATTATCGCACTCGATACGCTAAACAGGCCAGATATTAATTGCACACGTCATTCAATAATATGAGCTATTAATTTAATAACATTTAATCAAGTAATTAGGAGTGTATTTTGTCAATCTTATCGAATCAGTAAAATTGAGAATAATTTGCTACCTACATCCATGAAAACTACTTCAGCATTGATAGAATATGCTGTAAATGTTTTTGACCATTCCTAATTTGAGCACATTTGGGGTCAGTAACAGAAAAGAGAATTTTAAGTGGTGTAATTAAAATCATATTATACATGATATTGACATAAACATTGATCGCTTCCTGTTAACTCTTTCAATTATCGACTCCTAGCCTGTTATTAAATATTGTTTGCTTTGATTGTTGCCAAATTCCTGTGGATATAGATTATATTTACCGATTAATCTCTTTGATAGTTGAAATATTTTATCCTATTAATATAAACTATAAAATATAGGAAATATACTATCGAAATAGATTAAAAGTTTCTAGAAAAACATTTGAAGAATATAAAAGCAAATTAATATTGGGTATATTGAATACAATTTTTAAAAGCTTATAAAATTCCTATGTTGATAAATGATAATCCAAATAAATACTTTGGGTTTGAATTGTCCAGTCTCAGTGTAAAATACTGTGTGTGCACTTAAGATTATTCCCAGCCATCAAAAATTATGTGGAATTTATTTTTATTTCAAATCTAGCAACAATATAAACACAAATTTGGACTTAAAATTCTACATGGAGTACGTTTATTTTAAGTACATCGAATGAATATTCTTAATTTTAAAAATAATAACGAACACAAACTTTATAAAAATTGAAATTTTGGTACAGAAAAAATATAAATATTATTTAAAATATAGAGCCAGATGTATATGCTTTTTATTTGGTTGTTTGTTAGGGTAGATTGTGAATCTGCAGAGAAAAAAAATATTGATTTGAACTACCTATGCGGAAAAGATAGTATCCGGTATGGATATTAAGCCCATCCGGTATAGTGGTTAACGACGCTGACTACTGTGCTATAGGCCTGGGTTCGAATCCCAGAGTATGTCTATGAACGTGCGTAATGTCTGTAAGCGTATAGTGCCTTTGCGGCATGGGGGTACTCTAAATAGCCGTCGAGCCGCAAGTCCTCTTGTGGGACTGGTGGAAAGGGAAGAGAGGTGGGAGACCCCTTGACCACCTCCAGGGTGTTCTCCCTCAAAATTGGAGTGGCAACGAGCAAAATCGTGCTCTCGCCAGTATGATGCTCAAAGCTAAGGCTAACAAGAGGCGTTCATCTAGACCTTTGCCGCGATGAATTTTGTGGGACTCGATCTGACATCGTTAGACAGGTGGCATTAGTAACAACAACATGGATATTAAGAAAAAATATTTTCAAAACTTAATATTGTGAACAATTTTCGAAACAATGGAAGAAATTTCGACAATTTTTTTAATTTTAAAATCAAAATAATCTTGTTTTCATATAGATATCTAAAAGCGATGATAGTTGATAAGTGAATACTTAGTAGGGAATAAGGCAAAGTACATTAAAACATTTCACAGCCCCATCTATCAGTCCGATCCAAGCTTTTGCCATCATCCGCTTCTTTATGCAGGGCAATTTCGTATAAATAGATTTTTTTTTTAAAATTCAGTACTAAAAAAGCTGTTGAATGTACCTGATATTTTTACTGTACCAATTTAGTAAGCATTCTCTCATCGCAAAAAATAATAAAAAGTACTGAAATACCTATTTTTTTTAAACAAAATCTACTTTTATTTCTTTTATCATGAAATTCTTAAATACCTACACTTCATTTCCTTTGTAACAATGCTTACCATAAAAAATTAATTTTTTAATTTATTTCTCCTTTTTTTATGAAATAGAAATCATCTTTTCCGCATAGGTAGATTTTTAAATTCTGAAAAAAAAATCGATTTACCCTATTGTCTATAATCTCTACAGTCAATGTTGTTTCATAGTATTCTCAGCTGCTAAAGCATACATCGCAGTTGTCAATCCACAATATCATAATACTCCTGTAAACTTTAATAGATAATCAAGTTAAATCATTCTATTTAATAAAATCATGGATTAGATCAGGGGTCAGCAACCTTTTACCTGTGGCGTGCCAAATCAATCTACCAAAATGATTCAGCGTGCCACACAGTAGAACATTTTTGAAACAATTCGATTCCCGTGAAATATATGCAAAATTAAAGGAAAGAGGCCAATAATTTAGATTTTTACAATCGTATTGTATATTAATTTTGCATCATTTAAAGATATTTCTTAACATGAAAATAAACAGCATAAAATATAACTATTTCTTCAACAAAATTTTTAAGAAAATAAAATTGTGTTCATACATTATGTATTTTTAAACATATTTATTAAAATAAGAAAAAGACAACGTAAAATATAAGTATTGCTCTTCATTACAGTTAAATAAAAAGATGAATAAAAATTTTAATGCAAACTCCCTAGCGCTTGCACCGTTCTACTTAAGAAAAATCGCTCTAATTTTTGTAAAAATTAAAATATCTTTTATCCTGATGGTCATTTCAAAAATGAATAGCATTACATCAAAATTGAAGAAAATTTGTTAATATACCTTTTGTACAAAATGGCCCTGTTTATGTAATTTTTTCTCATTTTAGTAATAATAATTTCTTTGATTTTAGCTTATTTTTCTTAAAATTAATTAAATAAATCTAACAACGACAAAAAATCTCCATACCTCCATTTTTTTATTAAAAAAATTGTCGTAAGTAGTCGCACGGATGCCCTATAAAAGCATTATTGCATTACTGTAATTAATTGTATGAAACAATAAGAATTAATACTGCACAACCTTTATGTAAATACATTCATTTCCTTAATATTGGCTTAAAATTAGTGATTACATAAAATTTCATCTTCAATTCTGTTTTGCCTTTCCATTCTACTTTTCAAATTCGTTCTTTTGTTCCTCAGAAATAAACTACAATTTATTTTCTAATTTTGACATGATAAGTGAAATTACAATAGTGGACGCTGTGCAAACTCCTTTCTGCTACTCCCTTAACATTTCATTCATTTTTCATCAAGTGTTCTCGCGTACAAATGATGCTTTCGACGAGGCCAGACACCAAAGCGTGTATTTTGAATATCACTTTCGACCATGATAAATATTCCACCCGCCTTCCCGTAGAGAAGCAACCCGAGGTGAACGCCATGTCTGAACTTTGCAAGGCACCCTTCTTGGAACAAGTGCTAACAACGCATCCAAGCAGACGTCAGCACATTTCAACATATCCGAAACCCAAAAGATAAATAACGCGTTTGCCTTTTTGACAAATCACCTGACGGCAGCATCCATCTCTTTAAATTTGGGTTACCTATCCCCGCTCAAAAAACACAAATAAAACACAAAAGTTATTCAAAAAAATATATAAAGGAAAGTCTCGATGTGTGCCCCCTCCGTGAATGAAAAAGATGAGTAATGCGCTTTACTACTTACTGCCAAGGGATATTTCCGGCCTATTCAAGATGGACCTCAGTCAAGTTCAAGGGCCAAGTGGCTTAAGTCTTTTCAAGAGCTTGCAACAAAAGCCCAAGATGGATGTGCTTAGGAAACAGAACGGAATGGAAAGATGTGTTTTTCACAAAAAAAAAATGAATTGAAAAGTTTAATATTTTTAGATGTGTTGCTGATGATTGCAAAGGCTTACGATGATTCATCCGGAGGTCTTACGATGATTGTCAAAAAGGGAGGTGTTTTTAAAATAGATTGAAAAGCTTAATTTTCTCGACACTTTAATGATGAATGGAGGGACAAGATACGGATAAGGTTTTTGGAGGTAATGTAGACAAGGAAGTTGTGAGCCGGAAAATTTTTAATGTCTTGATATAAAATAAAGAGCATTTCAATCAAAGGAAAAACATTGTATTTGTTATTGGTTATTGATTATAGCAACAATGGAGATTCGCTCAAATTTTTACAATGTATTAAATTTGTTTCAAATTGAAAAGGTACTGGAATAATAAATCAGGTTAAAACATTGATTTTCCATTGTTTTTCGATTTTTTTTGGGGACTAATTTATTTTATTCTGGTTGTCACGCAATAGCAATTACTTGAAGGTAATGGGCAATATAACTCAAATTTCTCTGTGGGCTTTCTTAAGAAATACAAATAAAGTTTTTTCATGTGATATTCTGTACGTAAAATAAACAATGATTAACTTAAGAATAATTAATAATACTGGGAATTCTTTTAAGAGTAAAACCAGTTTGTAGCTTAACATTTATGAGATGTAAAGTTTTAGTAAGTTGTAAAATGCATCTAGCAAAGATTCATGCGATTATCCAAGAATTGTGAAAATCGTATTATTTAAAAAATTATAAGTTGTGTTGCTGATTAAAATTTTTAATAGGCAACTCATTGTATAGAAAAATAACTAAAAAAGCATAATATTTTCTTTTAATCACATCATTTGCACTTTTTCAGAAATCAAATCTAAAATTTCGCAAATTAAAAAAAAAATAATTTCCATATTAATAATTAAAATAACTATTATTAAGTATTCTTGGCAGTGTGCATAATTACACTTAACAAAATATAATTTTAAATTTCTTTTTACCCTATAATTTAAATTCAAATCTCTCAGTGTATTAATATTTAGATCAACACAACAATTGAAAGAATAATTCTTAAAGCATTTTAATACAAAAATTTAAGGGACCATTCCAAAAATCCACAGATTTATATTTTTGAATTGATCTAAGCCATTATATATATATTTAAATAAAAAGTGGCAACTGTAGCTAAATGATGACGGTCACGAAATTTGGATCGGTTTGCTTCTGTCGAGTTGTTCTTGTCCAGGTGTCACTGAAAGCCTGCCACGCAGAGAGATTGGAGCACATTGAATCAAGCGAATCTCAAAGTGTTCCTGTTGGTAAATCTGTATTTAGAGGATGGAAATATGGAGAGTGAGGTGCCTACTCAGATGTCGACTTCGTCATTTGATCGTGATTCAAATTCTCGACGCCCGTCGCCAACTGTCCTCTTGTTTCAGAGTAGGATGTTAATCAACAATCAGATCCTTGAAAAAATATATGTTCTTCGGTAAAAAAAAAACATTAAGATTATTCTAGGTAGAAAGATTCAACTAGTAATAATATTAATTTGTTTATTCATAATTTGACACCTGTTTAAAATTAGAAATAATTTTAAATAGTTTTCACTCGTAATTTTAATAATAAAATCGCATTTTATTTTTTTAAAAATATGAAAACTTCTCTTTATTGAAATCACACTAAATATACGTATGGTCTGCAGAATCAATTTATTATAACATATAAATACATAATAAATAAAGTGGAAAAAAGATAAGAAACTTGATATTGAAAAGTCAGAAGTTTAAGGAAAAAAGAAAAAGAGAAACTGCACCCGTACTCATAATACTTAAATATCTGATGAACGCAATAGATAAGTGATGATATAGTGGCACTATAATTTTCAAATATGACATTTCTAAGTGCATTTTACCCTCAAAAAGATTCAATTATTGATAGTTTAATTACCCATCCCTACACTGATCATATTGAAACTAAAAGACTTACACCATTTTGCTCTAGCCCCACTTTAATATCAAAAAGGCGTAGCATAGCATAAGCGTCAAAATCAGGAAATCCGATGTTCATCAGAAACCTTTTGTGCTCTTGTTCTTCCAACGCCCCCGCCTGGTCATCGTCCACCCTCCTAGAATCTTCTTCGAAACGAACTTCACCGACCCTTCATGATTACGTTCTATAATAGAAGACATTATGAATCATAAAACACCTTTAAACCGTCGGCCATTCCTCATTGAATGAAAATAACTACTACAACTACCGGTAGGAAACGATTCTACAAGATAACAACGGGTGATATGCGAAGTAGGAGTGTATTACTTAGGATGATAAGTACTTCGCGATCGTTCTTTTAAAAGTCAAGTAATTAAAATTATCGGCTGCCTCGATCTGAAGTTTGGCGGGAGGAATTTTACGTTTTAAAGGTGCGGATCTAAAGGGTTGTTGGCGTAAGTCAAGCTGCTGGAGAATTTGTGTCTGATAAATGCTATTGATTCCTTTAAATACAAATGTTTTTATATTAATTATTTATCCTTCTGTTTATTTGTGCTAGAGATAAGTTTATTTCTGGTTCAAAAGTTGAATACTTTCTAAATTGATACAATTCCATTAATGTTATTGCTGCATTTATAAGAAGATTGATGATT
>BMAO01032417.1:0-30290 GCA_019973975.1 Trichonephila clavata | reverse complement strand
ATAGAGTACTTATAGAGGAAAAATGATTTCTGTTTAATAACAATCAAATAACAAGCTAAACCAAACCAAATAACCAAATTACAAAGATTAACTAAATAACAAAGGTTGACACTAACCTCTCAGGAATGCTTTTCAGCGGCTACCTCAATGGCTCTTACTATCTTCTGGTGAATCTGACTAGATCGTTCTCTTGTGCAATTCCTCAATGTGATTGATTAACTGATACTTGTCCGGTTATTCCCATGTATTAGCAATTCCTCTTATATATTCTGATTATCTTCTTTCTCGCTTCAGATCTATTTAAATAGGAATATATTTATCTGCATACAACATGATTCCTTTTCAAGACGAAGTTCTCAAATCAAACAACGTCATAATGCAACCCAAAAGATTAAGTGAAAGTAGAGTGTATAAAGATCAATTCCGTCGTATATGATTAATATTGTAGCCCAAATCGAATGGAAGTAATCCTTGTCATTTACTTGATTTACAATGATGGTAATGAGTTTGTATGAAGAGTTGCTATGAAGGTTGCACTGAAGAAAAATATGTATATATATATATGGTGGCTAGACATAATTGACTTCTCTTATCGTAACTATACAGGCCCCCAAAAGGTTAAGGTAAAACATGTATTTAAGTTTGTGGTTCTATGAAATTTTTGATAAAATTAGTAAAATGAATTTTTTTAAAAATGCATATTAACTTAACTAAAGCTAAATATTTTGCGTCTGTTTCTCTATCTTCAGAACTTTTGGCTTTAAAAGAGAGAAACATACATTTATTCAAGAAAAAATATATTTTGTAATTTAGAAGATTTTCAAAAAAAAAAAAATGCTGTATCAATTTTCAAAATAGGGTTGACACATCATGTAGAATACATTTGCATCAGTGGATAGATGAAAATCTGCGTATTAAAAACTGATAGTATAAGACCAGTGCTTCTCAAACTTTCTATACTTGCAACCCAATTTTCAATCATAATTTTCATCGCACCCACCTTCCTCCATACAATAACTATGTATTAGTTTCAATAATAATATACTTTGATGTAAAAGTGCAACACGACTTAACCGTACGCTAAACCTGACGATAAACCGTACACATTATCAAGATAAGTATTAAATTTTATACATAATTTTATGACAGTCCCATGGGGTCACTGGTAATTATTAAACTTGTTCTTAACTTAGTATTGTTAAATTAATTATGGAATACATTGTGCATTACTGATGCATTTATAAGTGTATTATATCAGCGTAAATCCGTATTTTATTTTTCATTACTTCAGAATGTATTTTGCATTTTGTTCTCTCAATAAATTAATAATTTTTTTTAATATGTATACTTTTGTTTTCGACTTTTCAATATGCTGGCGTCTCCCTTCTAGGGTAATCACGCCCCAACGGGAGCGCACCCCACAGTTTGAAAAACGCTTTACTAGACTGTTTAATGTCTCTTGTCGTGCGACTATCGACATTGAAATGACTTAGAATCTTGATATTCAGTTTTAAGAAGTTCCTTTTCAATTCTTCCTCTTGTTGCTTCAATTTGCAATGAATATTTTCTCGTCTTTCCTGTACTGAAAGTAAAAATATAATTCATTTCAATTAATTGCAGCCCATTTTTCTAGCAAATGGAAGAATTTCACTTACGAGGATTTGAAGTCGTCCTCTAAATATGCAAGAAATCTGATTAGATGTATCCCATCAAACAAATTATAAAGAAGCACCAATTAAATGATGATAGTCCAGTGGCTGAGTGGTAGTGCATCGCGCTTCCACACCACAGGTCCGAGGTTCAAACTCTGGGCTGAGGATGGTGTACTCAGCTTTTCACCCCTTCGTGGGTCGATAAATGAGTACCAAGCTTGCTTGGGAACTTACTGGAGGTTTTCGCGTCAAACTGACCACCTGACCGGAACATCAGCTCTTGCACTCAGGGCCTAAAATTGTGTATACTGAGTTGGGCATAATAGGCCTTGACCCTCATGAGCTGTGGCGCCACTGAGTTAAGTTAATTAAATGATGTTAATAAATGACAATCTGTACATTTTAAACCTATCTAAGTGTATTTTAGATAGTGATTCTCATACTGTCCTAATCTAGAGTGAACGAAAACCCAGGAACCATGAATTCAACATTACTGAAAGATACAGCAGAGGTAAAATGAGTTTATGGGCTGAAATCTCGTTAGGAAGCTACATTAACTTGGATGTATTAAATGCAGATTCTTTATCGATGTTTAAAAATATCAAGACCAAATCCTTGATTAATATGTGAGGTTATGCTTTTAAGGTGATAACTTTATTCTGATTGATTAAAATGGTTGGAAACACCAATCTTTGGTTGTAGACAGCTGCCTTTTTTATTAGGGAATTAGGTAAAAGTTTGCTGAATCTTAATAACCCATTGGATAGCAGTGTTATATACAGGGTGCCCCAAAACGACCGCATAAACTCTGCACAGCTAAATTCTTCGTTGGGAGTACATAAAAACTGCCCAAAGAAGCATTCCTGTACGATCCATTGTTTACGAGAAAAATGCGAAAAACAAAGTATGACGTCACTTCCGGTGCAAGAAAAACACCACTTTATTGAGCATATTAACAGCAGCATATGCACAATTTAAGGCAGATGTTCAAAATGCCCACCGTGGATGTCGAGGCTTGAGCACGCCGTGGAATGGCTGTCATCACACGTCGCAGCATCGTGGGGTCCACCGAAGTATGCAGACGAGCAACTAAGTCCATTTGTGTTGTCACTACGTTTCGATACACCAGTTCCTTGAGATGGCATGTCGCAGTAGTCGCAAGGGATGTCGCAAGTACATGTCGCAGTAGTCACGAACGGAATACATGGCCACCATACAAAGATTACCGGTAGCTGCAAGATGCAGCCTTTTAAATACCAGTTCAACGGTGGCTTAACGTCATTCCACGGCGCGCGCATGCATGACGCGACATGCGTGACGAACGTTTTAAACATTATCGTCTGGAAAGATATGCAAATACTGTTGTTGATATGTCCAATAAAGTGTTTTTTTCTTGCACCGGAAGTGACGTCATACTTTGTTTTTCGTATTTTTCTCGTAAACTATGGATCATACAGGAATGCTTCTTTGGGCAGTTTTTATGTACTCCCAACGAGGAATCGAGCTGTGCAGAGTTTATGCGGTCGTTTTGGGACACCCTGTATACAGCGAGCGATTTCTGCTTATAAGTAAGTTTGTGGCAGTAGTCTGTGTGCATTTTTTCGAGTGTAAATACAAAATTTGCAATATATACTCTTGTAGCACGCTGGATATTCGATTTATTCTATTTGTAGTATAATATTCTTTATATGTGGTAAAAATATTCTTACATTCTGTTAAATAAGAATTTAACAATGTCAAATAGCAGTTTGACTTGTTATTATGTTTATTTTTTGCATTTAGTAGAAAAATTAGCGAAACTTTTAGGCTAAACCTGATTTCATTCAGTGCATTATTTGGTCGTTCCTGCTTTTACAAAGCTCAAATTTGAGAAACTTCTTCGGATAAAAAAATAACCCAATACTTTTTGTAAGCAGTGCCTTAGTCCTTTTTAATTTTGTAAGTTTTTTAACTATATTTTTAATTTTTAAAAATATTTTTTAAAGTTGTATATAACATGCCTTGATAAAAAAAGAATAAAAATATATGAAAAAAAAAACTTTGACAACAAAATAAAATATCCATTTGAAATTCAAATAAGGCAGATGAAATATAAAATATTTTAGACACACGGAGAAAATGATTTAAAAATAAGAAGTAGTATATTATTACTTATATAACTATCAATAAGACAGTGAAATCCAAATCTGATATTAATAAAGGGTATTTTTCTGTTTGAAAATGTACTTTAAGTTGATATTTTATTTTTCAACATAAAATAATGATTGCTTTGAATTTTCACAGACGTATATTTATTTTATGAAAAATATTTCAGAATTCGAGTGCTCTCTTTTTTCAAAAAGCAAAACATGTTTTCTTCAAAACAAAAACTTTTTTTAGAACATAAATAAATTTAATAGAAAAATTAGAATAATAATAGAATAATAATAGGATCTAGAATATATAACAATAATATAATAGAATATTAAAAGAATAATAACGATACAAAAAAGATTTTAAAATAATCAGAGTATAAAAATAATCCGTAAAATAAAAGATTGAAAATAGTAATAAAGAAATAAAATGAGTAAAAAAATTAGAAGAAAATAAAAATTAACACAACACACAAATCGATTGAAAACAGATAAAAAAATACAACAATGCATGTAAAACAATATAAATACAACCGGGAGTTAGGAACAATAATTAATGAAACAAAATGCTTTTGAATTAATTAGATCGAAGCAGGTTTTGAAACAATAATCAGTGCAACAAATAATGTATTGAAACAATAATCAATTGAAATAATATACAATTAAAACAGTAATCAATGCAACAGAAATTACAAACAGTTAGGTATGTAGCAGAGAGCATAAATTAATAAAAAATTAAATGAAGGATTTGTATTTTTAATTCCTTCTATTATCCAGGGTGTCCAGCCTTAATGTGACCCAATAGCTAATTCCCGAACCGTTCGGTTTAGGCATGTACTTCCAATTTGAAAAATGTTTTAAAAAAGGTAAGGGAAGTTTTTACGTAATTTTCGAACCAAAAAACCTATTTAGAAAAAAAAAAATTACAAAAGTTAAATTTCTATACGGTCCCTAGGTCCTATCACTTATATTTAGGAAAAGATGCAGTACACAAAAACGAAGTAAACACAAAAAGTTTCATTATAATACGATAAAAACTGTCCGAGTTATGAAACTTTGAAAATCGCATATTTCAACAATTTTCCCGGCCGTTTTAAAGAAGCTAGTAAGGGGCCGTCTCCAAAGTGAAATTAATTGGAACTATGCTAGGAAACTTTCGCTCTTGCAGGTCACTCTTATGTAAATCATTTTTAAATTTAAAAGCATACGTTAATAATACAAAAGTTATTAAAATTACAAAAGTTAAATTTCTATACGGTCCCTAGGTCCTATCACTTATATTTAGGAAAAGATGCAGTACACAAAAACGAAGTAAACACAAAAAGTTTCATTATAATACGATAAAAACTGGCCGAGTTATGAAACTTTGAAAATCGCATATTTCCTCAATTTTCCCGGCCGTTTTCAAGAAGCTAGTAAGGGGCTGTCTCCAAAGTGAAATTAATTGGAACTAAGCTAGGAAACTTTCGCTCTTGCAGGTCACTCTGATGTAAATCATTTTTAAATTTAAAAGCATACGTTAATAATACAAAATTTGAGTACTTAAGAAATAAAATTTATTCTGTGTACGTGTAAAACGTAGAAAAAATAAATATTTTGGACGAAGAAAACATTTTAAAAGCAGTTCCAAAAAAAAATAGACTTTTTTTGCTGCGGCTTCAGACTCACTTGCTGCGGCACTGATCATGACGATTATTAAAAATCTCTTGTGTAGTCGCTAGCAATTGCAATATTACGAATTTTTGTACAGGAGAACGAGATGTATACAAATGAAGAATACTACGAAATGGTACTGTTGTATGTGGAGTGTAATCGAAATAAGAGAGAGGCTTCAAGACTTTATGCAATTAAATTTCCCACTCGAAGACATACATCTTATTGTACAATTGCCAGTGCTGTTCAACGCTTGTATAAAACCGGGAGTTGTCATAAACGTATTCCTTTGTCTCGTGGCACACCTTCAAGCTTGTGGATACCCGCTGAGGATGTTCTAGGATATGCCCTGGCTCATTCTGAAAGTAGTGTCCGGGATATTAGCAAGGCTTGTTCCTACTCAAAATTGACAGTGTGGAACATATTATACACGTCCTTATCGTCCAGTCCTGGCGCAGGAACTAATGCCCGAAGACCAGGAGCGTCGTTTTGATTTTTGCAATTTCGTGTTAAATACACTGGATGAAAATCCAGATTTTTTTAATGAAGTTTTGTGGTCGGATGAATGCCAGTTCTCGAGGCAAGGCACTATTAATACGCAGAAAACGCATTATTGGTCCCTCGAAAACCCACATCTAATACGACCGAATTGCCACCAAGTGCGTTGGTCGGTGAATGTGTGGTGCGGAATATGGAAAAGCACCTTATTTGGCTCAATGTATTTCGATGGACCTCTCTCTTTAACATCAGAATCATACACGGAAATTTTATCTGGATCATTAGCCGATTTTTTAGAAGATGAAGTTTCCTAAGTCCTCTGGATTTCTTTCTCTGGGGTTTCCTGAAAAACAAAGTGTACGAACGTGAATCCACGAGTAAATCCGATTTACTCAATCGAATCAGCATGGCATGCAGGTCTGTGACATCAACTATGTTGCAGAAGCTACAGGCGTAGTTTCTGACGCGGGTTCGATACTGCATTTCTGCGGAGAAGGCAGTCATTTTGAACATTATTTAAGTTAATTTGGTCATTCTGAAACAATAAAGCCAATGATTCATGATTGACGCATCATTCCACATTATACTATAATCTGAACGGCAAATCATGTATTCTTTTGCTGCTATTTGTTAAAATAAGCTGAATTAATCTTTTCGGTACAAGTTGTGTTTCTTTAATTTAACTTTTATTGTTTGCCATACAGCAGTACACATTGTCAATCTATGATGTTTAAAACGATGTTTCAATATTACTATGATGTTTTTCTGTTGCTCTTTCTGTAGATAGTGAATTACTGTTCTCTAAACTCAATTTATATACGACCCCCTTTTCTGAGCAATTCAGATTCTTCAAATTTATGTAGGCATAACTCGGTCAGTTTTTATCGTAATAAAATGAAACTTTTTGTGTTTACTTTTTTTCTGTGTACTGCATCTTTTCCTAAATATAAGTGATAGGACCTGGGGACTGTATAAAAATTTAATTTTCGTAATTTTTTTCTAAATGGGAGTTTTGGTTCGAAAAGCACGTAAAAACATTCCTTACCTTTTTAAAAACATTTTTCAAATTGGAAGTGTATATCTAAACCGAACGATTTAGGAATTAGCTATTGGGTCACATTAAGGCTGGACATCCTGTATATATAGCTCAATCTCTTATATATATATATAGATGTATAATTTTTAATCATTAATAAAATATTTTCTATTCATCAATAGAGTGTTTAAATAAATTTTTTTAAACTTGTAGTGGATGACACTTGATGTTAATACAGTTCTTTCAAGTATTAATTCATTAATTAAATTTAATTAATTACTAGTTTTTTACGCCAACCTAGGTGCGTCTCCGTTGTTGTAGCAATGTAATTGTTAAAACAATGACTTAAGTTGGTGTCGAAAACCGATTTTCAGCCAAACTATCCAACAATGCAGACGAAACATGCTCTTTTTTTTCAATGCCTACTATATTAGTTCACTCTCTTTCTCTCTCTCTCTCTATTATATATATATATAGAAAGAGAGTGAACTCTCTAATATTTATCTTAAAATTTAACTTAATTATAACTTAAAATTTTTTTATATGACTTGTTTTGGTTAAATGTAAGACAGGATTTAATAAAGATAGTAAATGAAATATGACAATTTATGAAACACTGGTCAACAAATATCTCACAAAACACAACTTTTGGAGCAAATAAATAAATACTTAATGTATCACAAATTAGTTATAAAAAAACATCGAGGATAATGAGAAAAAAAAAATAAAACTGATTTTTGAATTTGATTTTTTTACATTCATTGAGTTTTATATTCATTTAGGATTCCGTTGTGGAAAATCTGAACACATTTGATTAAAAATTTTTTAAAATAAGTTTTACTATTGCCACAAATAGATGCATGACAGTTTCAAGCAAAAATACATTAGCACGTTCAATTTTTTCCACAGTACATTTTTTTTTGGAGAAAAATAAATTTATCTCAAAAATACAGTTAATTAACTTATATATATCCCACACTCTCGCCAAATATAAGCCTTTCCCAAAATAACACTAATTTTTTATGATTGAAAATGAGGAGAAAAAGGGAAGATTATTAAAATCATAAAAAGGTTCTTTGATCGCAACGATGACACAATCACGATGTCTTCTATCAAATATCTAGGAATTTTACAAGAATGATAAAAGATCAAGTCTTGCGCTTGACTAGGTATTGGACAGGTTAGTCGAAGAGTTTATCACTCTCCTTGTTCCTTTTCTATCTCTGACAACTGACAGGCCACAGTTTTTTCCCACATTTTTTTTGTTAGACGGTTATGTATCGGTCGATGAGGAAATTTTATTCTCTCTTTTCGTTCGTGTGCAGATATGAGGGTGTTGAAGGTGATTTCTTAACACAAGAGGGCCAAGATTTAGAAATGTTTTCTTTTTATCACAACTATTGGGATTATATTGTTACGAATTTTGTATAAAATAATGTTAATAATTTGTATTTGGATGTGCAATGCCTTTATGTTACTCTATGCTATATTTATTTTATGTTAAAATTGTAATATTTACAAGCAACGCCGTCCCTTACGTTATAATGGCGATTCAATGGGAACTTGGCGAAATATTGGCGATAGAGCCAAGTTGGCATCATTTTTGGCGACCAGGTTGGCAACCAATTTGGCGACATTGGTGACCAACTTGGCTATCATGTTGGCGAGTTCGGGACCCTCTGGATTCTTCTAGAAATAATTAGAGAAATCCACTAATTTCACGATCTGTGGCGCCAGCGCATCTTTACGGAACTTTCGGCCTCTGCTATAAATAGAGTGATACTCGCCGCAAGAGTCAGTCTGGTTTCAGCCAGGGAGTATGGAGTCTGGTTTTCACCAGCGAGTAGCGAGTCTGATTTTCAACCAGCAAGTAGTGAGCATTGTTTTGATTAGCGATTAGTAGACTTGCCTTGAACTTGATCAGCTCGGCTGTGCTTGTGAATAGTCATTTACATACGTGTATTTTAGACACTGGTTATTGTGTCTGAGTGCTGTTGAAGGTGTGAAATCCTTCTGTTACTTATTCTGTGATTTTTGCTGCTGAATCCTGTATTTCAAGGATTGATTTTCGACAATAAATACTCATCGCTCTTAAAGAATTGTCTTGTTATTTAAGACTGATTTTGCATAAAATCCTCGAACCCCGATCTTCGTAACAATATATAAAAGTATTATCAAAGTAATTTTGAAAGGGGATAATCTCAGATTGACCTTCATACTTGAATTGAAGTACATTTTCAAATGATAAAATACTGTAAATGCTTTTGAGGAGTATTCTTGAATTAATATGTGTTGGTGTGGAGCTGTTATTTTAGAAAATAAAAAGGGATATGCATGTGTTTTGAATGTAGTTTGAAAATTAGATAATATTTTTTAAAATAAAAATGATAATAATAATGTTATTGTTCTCCATAACAAGGGAAAAAATACAAAAGAACATTGAAAGTGGTGCCTGACTATTTAATTCGATTTTGCCTTTATTTTTTTCAGGGTTGGAAACACTTTTCATACTAATGTGCAGTAAATATTATGCAATATAAACTCATCATTTTATTATATATTTAAAAAACTATAAAAGAATAAAGTAATAAATTACAATGAGCATTATATATTTTTGTTTATTTAATTTAAATTTCCATACCTTTTACTAAAACCTTCGAGATCTTACTTGCGACATGTTATGATGCAACACAAACTATTTTGAGACGGATAACTAATTATTTCAACCAGTGGAAGATTATTCCTTATCTTCTCTAGGAAGTCTGTTTCAATTAATTTGATATGCAACAAATATTAATGGGAACATTTTCGAATATTGACATAAATATTGACATCAAAAATGTTCCATTCGAACTGAAATGCAAAACGATATATGGTGAATAAATAATCTATGAAAATGAACATTTGATTTTTGAATGCATTATCAAAGAACAATTCTCTGTGTGTGTGTGTCCTTATGTTTCTCTCTTTCTGGGTGGTTCATTCAAACGAGGAGTAGTAATATGGTTTGAAAACTTAACACGTTTTTTTAAAAAGAATTTTTAAAGAATAAAAAGTATTTTATTAAGGATTGAAAATTTGAACGAGATATATAAATAAATATATATATCTATGGAGAGAGTGAGCTAATAATATAGGAATTTAAAAAAAGCTACTAGAGATGGTCCTCATAAATTTGAAACATACTCAAGTGAAGAAGAGAATTTCTAATTATGTATATAAATAGCTTTTTCACATCGTTCTGAAGTTCATTACATTCAAATGGATTTTACAGCATTATTTTAAATTTTCGTAGTTTCCTAACATTCTAGTTTACGGAATTCCATGAAACTTTAATTTGGAAAAAGTACAATATTGGAGAAGAACACATCCATTTTCATCAAATTCGGGCTCGAAAGAAGGTGCAAAGAGATGACACTGGTAATGTTATGCAAGCTGTAGGTAGGTGAAGTTCCACGGCAGTCCGTGAATTTCAAAGGTCACTCAGATGTCCACTAGAGAACAACGGATATTTGTTTAGATCTATATCAAGAAAATGTGAACATTATGCTGGATTAAGTAGATAAATGTATAGAAAAAAAAATGGATTCCTTAATATTTGATTAAATTTCTTTCTTATGCATCAAACTTCGAAATAGTTGAGGGAATTATGTGTTTTTAAATGAAATCGTTGAATGATTGCTGTTGTTGAATCGTAGAGATCCATCTTCACATTTCCACTGATATGCAATTGCGCATACAAGAACTTTTCAAGGGGGTGGGGGATCCAGGATCGAAAACCCATCCTTCTCGTATCATACACCACTACGCCCCCAATCATGTTCTTTTGATTTTATCGATTGTCGAGAACAAAAAACAGTAAGAAAATAAATTATATTTTAAACCAGCCGTTACCCACCCGCTTCGCTGGGTATTTCAAGATGTTTTACAAATATATACTGTTTATACATATATAAGTTGTTGATATCTAAGTCCTAGCATTAAGGATTCGATTGTATTGAAAAATATACTTATAACTGTCGCCTCTTGATAAAAAAAAAAGGCCGAACTTATCTAATTTGTATTTTCTAAAAATCTCTGAAATTGAAGTATAGAATGATGTTTGCACTTTCGTAACCCTTTAACGAAGTGGATTTTCGCAAAACCAATATTTGGTGGATCTCTACTCTGTAAAATTCACACGCAAGCCAAAATTCAAGTCTAAATATAACAGAAAAAAATTAAATTTTTACTATCAGTACCCCCCTTCCCCCGTAACCCCTTGAGAGTGGTTTTCCAAAATAACCGTTCTTAGCGGATTTCAATTCAACAAAAGAAAAATGCAAACCAAATTTCATTATTATAGTCCTTGTAGTTCGAAAAAAGGAATTTTTTTGTCAGTACGCCCCAGTATACCTCTGCTCCCTCAGGAGTTGATTTCCGTAAAATACATTCTTTTTGGATCCCTATTCAACAAAAGAGACATGCTTAACAACGCAGGTCTAACAATTCTGAAACAGGATTTTTTTCTATAACTCACCTTGACCCCTCTCAACTCTCCTTGGGTCAATTTTTATTTTACTCTTTGTTAGAGGAACTCTCTTCCATGAAAGGAACATGCCAACCAATTTTCAAGCAGGTAGATCTAATAGTTTAAAAACGGAAATATTTATCTATTACGCCCCTTAATCACGCGAAAGGAAACTTAGGGGTTAATTTTCGCAAAACCCATTTTGTAGCGGTTCTCTGTACTCAATGAAAAGAATCTGCTTACCAAATTTAAGACTGTACTTCCAATAGTTTAAAAATGGAAGTAATTATCTATAACGCCCCTTAAGCCCCGCAACGCCACTTGGGGGCAAATTTTCAGGAAACCTATTTTGTAGCATATCTCTACCCTATTGAGAGGAATCTGCTTACCAAATTTCAAGACTGTACGTCTAATAGTTTAAAAATCGGAATTTACTTCTCCCCTTAACCCTTCCCCCGCTACACCCCTTGTGTGTCAATTTCCCCCCATACTCATTTTGTAGCGGATATTTACTCCACGAAAGAAGCATGCGTACAATTTTCAAGCAGGTAGATCTAATAGTTTAAAAGCTAAAATATTTATCTATAACGCCCAATGCAACTTGGGGTCTGTTTTCACAAAACTCATTTTATAGGGGAACTGTACTCTATGAAAGGAATCTGCTTACCAAATTTGAAGACTGTGCGTCTAATAAATTAAAAATGGAAAAATGCTAACTGTAACGCCCCTTGAGCCCCCGCAACGCCACCTAGGGGTCGATTTTCACAAAACACATTACATAGGGGATCTTTAATCCATTAAAGCATTCTGATTATCATATTTCTAGACTGTGCGTCCAGTAGTTTAAAAATGGAAATAATTATCTTTAAGCCCCGCAACGCCACTTGGGGGTCGATTTTCACGAAACGCATTTCGTAACGTATCTCTATCCTTTGAGATGAATCTGCTTACCAAATTTCAAAAATGTGCGTCTAATATTTTAAAAATTGGAACATTTATTTTTATCTCCCCTTAACTCCCCCGCAACACCCTTTGGGGTCAATTTCCCCCAAACCTATTTTGTGGCGGATATTTACTCCATGAAAGAAACCTGCCTACCAATTTTCAAGCAGGTAGGTCAAGTAGTTTGAAAACGAAAATATTTATCTACCCTTAATCCCCGCAACACCACTTGGGGGGGGGGCTATTTTCTCAAAATCCATCTTGTAGCTGATCTCTACTCTAAGAAAGGAATCTATTTATCAAATATAAAGACTATGCGTCTAATAGTTTAAAAATGGAAATAATTATCTATAACGCCCCTAAGCCCCGCAACACACCTTGGGGATCGATTTTCACCAAACTCATATTGTAGCGGATCTCTACTCTATGAAAGGAATCTGCTTACCCAATTTCAAGATTGTACGTCAAGTAGTTTAAAAATGGAAACAATTATTTATAACGCCCCTTAACCCCCGTAACGCCCCTTGCGGTTCGAATTTGGCCAAACTCCGTTCTTAGCGGATCTCTACTCCCTGAAAGGAACATGTCTACCAAATTTCAAGTATGTAGGTTGAATAGTTCCGGAGATATCGTGATTAGTCAGTCAGTCAGTGAGTGAGTCGCTTTTTTCCTTTATATATATAGATAATTAGCATCCAATCACAAAAGTAATTATTAATAACAAATACTTAATTAAATTTTACGTAGTATATATGTTGGCATATAATCAATCGAAAAACCAAATAAGGGCCATGGAGGAGGTCCGGACCCATGATCCCTCCCCCCCCCCTTGTGTGCGCCACTGCGGATGTGACAAGATATGCACGGGGCATGAATATTGTTCTTTGAGAAATTATTCTATTGTTTTGTAAAGAAAATTATTTTAGCTACTGTAATATACTTGAAGAAGTACTAGCTTTAATTCTAATGTTACAGAATAACAAGATAATACTGTCCCAAATTCAAAAATTTTTCCCACAAAAATCAGCTTAATAAGCAAGTGTTTTTCTATGACATATCTCAAATATTTACAAAATTTTTGATTTTTAACATAAATTATAACGAAATTTTGCATATATAGATACATTTCTCTTAAATTATCGTATAAATAATATATACTTCCTTAAATAAATATATAAATAAGATCACTAACGGAATATAATACTTTGTAAACTTTAAAATACTCAAAATAAAAATTTTTTGCTCAAAAAAAACAACAACCCCCAGATGTTTTAGGATTAGATTTTGTTATTCCATTTCTTTTACGGTTGAATGTTACTAAGCGCTAATTAACTCTACCGAAATTCCAAAACGTTACACAATTAGCGCATTTATGTTAAAAGGAATGGATCAGAAAATTCAGAACCTTTTAATGATATTCCGTATGTTAAATTAATTAGTTTATTTCTTCAAATATGTGTGTTGTGAAAAGATCTCATTATTCCAATTTATCTTTGATTAAACAGGATTTCGGTATTTTTCAGCTTTGTATGCAGTGCATTAAACTGCGATGGTATTTAGCACATTTTTCATTTGAATTGCTGCGATGTTCGAATGCATCAAATTTGCTGAACTGAAAATTTTGCGTTTACAATTGAGAGGTTTTGTCTTTCACGAATCACGAGATGTAGATAAATGATAAAATATTTCAATTTGATTGCAATCATATATTTATAATACTCTTTTGAATTTATGGACTTTAAATTAATTGAATTCTTTGGGATTTCTCAATCTCAATGCAACATTATAAAGAAATTCGATTTAAGTTCTTTTAGAAATGTCTTGTAGTTTATAGGTGGAAAGTACAATATTAAACTCTAGTAAAAAAATTGTCCCATATTTTTAAAAAAGGTAGTAAAATACCTTTGCTCACCGTGACGTAAATGTAAATAAAACATTTCTTTAATGAAACTTAAAACATAAGTTTGATAGTTTAAATATTTTTTGGATATATTAGATAGTAACACTGAACTCCTCTTAAACATATATCTATGACAGGCACACATCATTTAAAATATAAAGCAAAAACATTCTGAATTTCGTATTTAAATGTAAAGTAATTTTTTATTATACTTTATTTCTGTTATAATTCCATTTTATACACTATGTCATACTCAAAATGCAACATCGATAAGCAGTGCCCAGAAAAGAAAGTAACTCGGTAAACAAAGAGAAATAGCGTTGAAGAAGTATGGTTTATTTGAATTGATACTCGTTACACAGAGATAGATCAACGTCAGTTAAATAGCTTGTAGAAGAACCACAGCATATTTTGGACAGCAATACACGAAGTAACGTGTCTATGCAGATAGAAAATAAGAGTAATGTTCATTTCCTGTCAATCATTAACCGTAGTTTGTTTTCTGCGAGCAGAATTGACAGTACAAGCAATCGGCGTCCAATCAGTCTGAGACGTGTTCAATCGGTGAGAGATAAGGGGGAAATGATAGCATTTTGTAGAGCATTTTGGTTGATATAGACACTGTGCAGACCTTATTTTGTTGTTAAAGAGCACAGAGAATAGTAACTCATTTAACATGCTATAAATAGATTTGAAATTGAAGGAAGAATTAATGGGATTTATTGATTTCGTTGTAGATCATTACTCGATTTGCTGATAAAATATGATTTACTATATTAAACAATACGAACCCAATATTTAGCAATATTTAAGAATTATACGATCGTGTGAGCTAGTAAAATTGGAGAGCCCCTGCCTAGTTACAATTTTTGCCACCATATAATGTGCAGTTTTAGTTAGATACACAAACATATTTTAGAATTTTAGAATAATTTTGTAACAACCCTTGAGTTGTTGGTGTTTGGGCGTTCAAGCAAATCAGCCATAGCAACTTTTAAACACAATTTTATTTTCTACCTTCACTTTATCAACCAACACAATTAAAGGCAGGGAATGCATTTAATAAATAATCCGAAAAGTAATCGCATAGGTTTAAAGCAACTAACATATAATTAAATTTACTTAACTGAATCCTGGAGCGTTCTTGACTCCTATGCTTGAATTCTCTGTAAATATCTTGTTAAACTATACGACCACCAGTCGTAAGCTTGATCACAATTTAATCAACTTTTAATCACCAAATATCAACCATCGACCATCCTCGTGTGCACTAATGCCAACATATATATAAACAGATGTACTCATTTAACTATATAAATCTCGTCTTTTTTACTCTGAGGAAAGTTTTCAACAGAACTTATACAATTAAATAGAATAATTTTACCCAAGAAGATTAGTAGAAGCTTCACGAACAAACCCGTTACAATATTGTTTACAATACTTTTTGGAATCTCGTTCTGTTCATCTAAAAATCATCGTATGCATAACTATCATATGTTCCTTTGTGTTTCGTCCATGCTTTTCGAATATTAGGAGTTGTTTGTGTATTTTGCCTCTTATTCACCGATTTGGATATAGACAACTGGTATTACATTAGGGCGAGTTTACGTGATTCCCATGAAGAACGCCACCAATGGCCCTAACGTGTGTGGGGAAAAAAGAACAATAACAAGCGAATTAGCTTATAAGAGCCTAAAGAAACGAAAAATAAGGCAATAATAATCAAGATCGATAGAAATGTTCGCAAAGAGAGACAGGAAAAAATCCTTCTCAGAAGGAGATTTAAAAAATATCTCCGAGATTGTATCCTGTTCTTTCTAAAAATAAAGGGTTCCGCAAAAGATGATTTTCTAAGTTTAGTGCTCTCTTCGTGGATCTTCAGTTCTCAGAACTACACAGCGTTTCTCTCGCAGAAAATTAGACGAAGAATAGTAAGAAAAAAAGGGAAAGGATCAAGAAATATAGAAGGAAAAACAGGATATAAATTGCATTCCTTAGCTTTTTGTGGAAGCCATAAGAGTTATTCAGCGAAAGATAGAATTGCACATAATGATCTTCTCTTCGCAAACTGCCAAACGATAAAAAAAAAAGAGTCACGGTGGTAGTCGTTTGGTTTTTATTCTTTCATCCTTCTATCGGCTCTGTACTTGGGAACGATAATTTTTGGATACCACTATCTCCAGGTTAGTTTTTTGATTTCGATAAAGTTAGATAAACTTGAAAAAATCGGGAAATTTTTGGAAACTATTTTCTTTTCTGCAATTGTAAAAAAAAAACAACAACTTAATTTCAGGAATAATTACAAAAAAAAAAAAATAGATTAAATATGAAAAAATTATTTAAAAAAATTATATTACCTTTAACTGGGATCGCGGAAAATCGAAGTTTTGTAAGAAAAATAATAGAAGCATTTCAATTTTGTATTTTATTTAGCAAAGAGTTTGTACATTGCTGGCCACCGTAAATGTAACACCAAGAAAGACAAGAGATAGCACAACAAAATTTATTTTGTAGATAACATGTTGACCAAGTATCAATTGACTAAATTTACAGACTTCTATGAAGTGTGGTTCCTGCCAGAATTTGCAGCCAGAGTAGCCGCCATTGTTGGTGATCACCGCTGCCACACGCCTCAGCATTGATTCAAAGAGACTTTGGATGTGTTCTTGGGGTACAGCAGATCAAGCAGCTTCCTCACGTCGCCAAAGTTGATCTGGTGTGACAGCTGGGGGCGTAATCAGGGTCAATCGTTGAGCAACCATGGACCACATGTTTTCTCTCGGCAAAAGATCCGGAGAGCAAGCCAGCCAGGGAAGCAATTCAATCTGGTGATTGATGAAGAACCTTTGGACAATGCGTGCCACGTGTGGTCGCGCATTTTCCTGTTGAAATATGGCTGTGGCCAAGACCAGAAGGTAGGCAAAAACAACTGGCTCCAAAACCTCGGAGATGTAGCCCTGGCTGTTTAAAGTACTGACAATGCGTACTAGACGAGTGCGAGAGTGATATCCAATACCGCACCATATCATAATACCCGGTACAGGACCTGCGTGGCGGCGCATAACGCAGCTCTGTTCAGCATCCTCTCTCCATGTTGTCTTCAGACTCGAATCCGACCATCGTGGTGTTGCAGACAGATGCGTGACTCGTCAATAAAGACAACTTCACTTTATTCTGCCGTCCACATCCTTCTTTCATCGCACCATTGGCGGCGGAGACTTCTGTGGTTCTGCGTCAAGGGTAGTCCAAGCCATGGACGTCTTGCGGATAGACCACTCTGCTGTAAACGGCTTCGAATGGTACGCGCAGACACTGAATGATGCGTTACAGACTCAATGTGCTGTCCTATGGTTCGTGATGTGACTGAGCGATCCGTCACTGCCATGCGCAAAATTTGCCTGTCCTCACATGAAGTGGTGCACTGAGGTGGATGCGATCGACCACGTCGGTCCGTCGTACCCTACTGCATCCAACGGTCACATATCCGTATTATAGTTGTTTGGTTTCGTCCAACACGAGTACCGATTTCCCTGAAAGATAATCCACAATCTCGGTAGGCCACTATCCTTCCTCTGTCGAACTCGGATACTTGATCAAAAGCTGATCGCTGTTTTCTACAAGACATAACTGATCGTTTTTTGAAAAAAACCACAAGAAAAACACATTTGCGGAACTTGAAATCGTCGAAATCTCCAAGCTTCAAATAGCGCTTTGAGGTGAGTGATGTGTGTCTGCGCTAAAATTCTAATCATTTACATAACTTACCTCCACTAAAGCATGTTTTAAATTTCATGTTATTTGCATGCTTCCTTCAGGGTGTTGCATTTACGGTGGCCAGCAGTGTATTTATACTCGTTCCAGATTTCAGGTTCTTATACACATTGAGTGTAAATGCGCATGTGTCATAACGTCCTAGATCTGCTGTCACACTGCCAGTAAGATGTGTGCATGTGGTTAAGTATCTGGGAGAAGACGTGTGTTCATTGCAGAGAAGTGAATTTTTTTCATGTTGATTTTTTAAGATGGAGAAAAGAGCTGCGATTAAATTTAACGCAAAACTTAGTAAGGGTGCTTCGGAAACATACCAACTCATGCAACAAGTTTATGGCGACTATTGTTTATGTGGATCAAATGTTTTTGTGTGGTACAAATGTTTATTGGTTGAAAGAGATACGGTAGAAGATGATTAACGTAGTGAAAAAAAAATTTCATCTCGGACATCTGAAATTATTGAGAAAGTACGGAAGTTCATAGCAAACGATCCCTGTGCCTCACTGAGATTGATGGCAGACTCTTTAAGCACCAACAAAGAAATAATTCGAACCATTTTACATAAAGATTTGGGCAAAATGAAAGTGTGTGTTAAATTTGTTCCTTAATCTTTTAACTTCTGAACAAAAAGCAATGAGAAGTGCACATTGCAGTGATATCATTTCAGCCACTGAAAGCGATTCAAACTTCTTGAAGTCCATTGTAACAGGTAATGAATCCTGGTGTTTCCCATATGATTCTGAAACAAAGTGCGGAATGTAGGGCACAAAATTCACTGCAAGCCAAAAAATCAAGGAAAATTCCATCCAAAATCAAAACGATTCTTGTTACATTCTTCGATAGTAAGGGTATCATCCACAAAGAATTTGTTCCAATTGGACAAACAGTTACAGGTCAATACTATTTAGCTGTTTTAAAGTGTTTGATGGCCAAAATTCGTCGCATTCGTCCAGAATATCGGACTGAAAGCATTTGGTGTTTGTTGCACGACAATGCACCCAGTCACACTTTCCTCATTGTCCGTCAATTTTTTGCAAAAAATAATGTCTGTATGTTGAACGATTCACTGTATTCACCTTCTTTAGGACCCTATGGTTACTGTGGCGTCGTGGACTTGGTAGCGTATTGTGACGCCAGGCTAATCATTAAAAAAGTACTTTTTTGTGAGCTAAAATTTATTTATTTCACTTTTTAACATTCAGAAGATCACCATGAAGAGAAAAAGGTCAGCTCCAGGTGTTAGTTCTATTTATCCAGTTCTAGTTAGCATTGGTGTCCACTCCTCGCGTCTTCTTTATTCGTTCGTCGGATACTGTCTCAGGAGTAGATCTCGGCGTTCATCTCGGGAGTCTATCTCGGAGTTTCTTTATTCATCCGTCGGATACTATCACAGGGGTTGATTTCGGTGTTCATCTCGGGAGTCGATCGTGCTTCTTCCTTCGTCTGTCGGATACTGTCTCAGGAGTCTATCGTGGGAGTCAATCAGGAGGCCCTCGGCTCGCGCTTTCTTCCTAGATACGTCGATTTCGTCTCGGAGGTTGATCGTGGGAGTCAATCGGGAGGCCATCCCTCTTTTTCTTGGGTCAACCCTTTTAAACTCTAGGGGCGGGTCCACTCCAAACCCCTCATCAACCCCCATTGGCAGGCCTCAAGGTTTTGCAACCGGCACCTCGGTCTTGCAAGTCCACCATTCGTGCGTGAGTGAGAGTGAGAGAATATTAACGTCGCACTGATTAGCAACACGAGGGCTTTTGGCGACGGGCCGCGTAATTTTGAACCATGGTCAAGTGACGCGGACGACACCTGAGCTGTACCTCCCTCTCCTAACTAGCACACCGCACCAACGGGAGGACGTTTGAGCTCTCGACAGATTTAACGTGCATCGTTCCCCTACACGGCGGGTCTTTAGTGGTACTAGGATCGAACTCATGACATGCTATCCATGATCCGATACCTAGACCACTCGGCCACCATGGCCCCCACCATTCGTGCAGGGATAACAAAAGTTCTGGTCCCTCTCAAAGGCCGCCGGTGACAACGGCTTGACTGACATCTGGTACTGGAACCATCTCGCCTCCTTTTTTCTCTTTTGATGCCACCCGCCGCCATCTGACGAGGCGCCAGCCTTTCAAGACGGGCAATCACTGCCTATTGACGAAAAATAATGCAGTGATGCCCAGCTCATAGGGTTTACCAGTTACACAGGCGCAGACAGTCCAGATGTCCGACCAAGCAAAATGACACTAAAGCCACGTGCACTCCAGATGCGGAGCGCATCATGATTAGGGGCGATTTCTCTTTTGTGACTACGTCACACTACTCTTTATTCTTAAAACTTAAAATAAAGTTACAAGAGTGTTCTTTTGAGGATATTTCAACCATACTAGTACCTTCGACGCATGCGTTTCACGCCATTTCGCAAAGAGATTTACAGCAGGCATTCGATTCATTAATAAATCTCTATAACAAGTATATTTAAACCGGATGGTCCTATTTTAAAAAGCAAACCAATACTGGAATTAATTTCTTGTTTCCATTTCTTTTTACCGACCCATTCTTAAAACTTATTTGACGCACTGTGTGTATGTACTTTTAGAAAAATAAAAACATTTTGTGACGAACAATATTCTTAGTATTTAAAAAATTATATTAAATTTTTTTTCTTATAAAAAGGTAGTATTTATTACTGTATAGTATGAAAGTCTCTGAAATTATTGGCAAACGGTATGGTTTTCGTTATATTTATAGTTGAAGAACTGAATTGTGATTGTGTTGTGAATCGTATGGATTAACGTGGCCTGAGTGGATTGAGCTCAGCTGCCAATCATAACGAGATACCAGTGGTCTATCTGAATAAAGGAAAGATGAAAATAATGTAATTGTATAATCTTGGCTTCGACGTTGTTTGATGTGTCGTTGTTTCCTCGCATATTTATCTAGATTTCATGCTTCAGCCAAATTTTAGTTAAATTGTAAACGATTTCATTAGATTTTTTGTCACAAATAAATCAAGAAAATATATCACGGATTCATATCATTTTTATAGAGCACAGCACGCACTATATTTATTAATGATGAATAAAAATATTTAAATATTTAGGAATTTTATAAATTAAAATATTTAAAAATGCATATTTATTGATAAGTCAATATATATATATATATATATATATATATATAAATTATATATACTCCTAAATTATTTCATTAATAATAATATGTTGCTTAAATATTGAAGATAAAATATCATCATTATTATCGTCATGAACTGTTGCGTTTTCATTTGACTTACTTATTGTTGAAGATTTCAGTATGAACAATGCTTCTTTAGGAATATTTCTTTGTTTTAGACTGGCTTTTGCTTACCTCTTATCAAAGCTTAGTAAAAAAAATAAAAATATCCCTGCTAGAAATTTTTTTCTGCTACTTTTTATCGCATTCGCTTGGTCTTGGAGAGTTTGCTATTCTCCAAGGAATTTTAAAAATAGTATCCGGTAAGCCTTTATGTACTTATTGACATAATGCATGGGAAAAAGGGAGCGATGCCTCACGCGCGAGCCACTTTTTGTTCTATTTATTAAATTTTTCTTTTATTCTATATGTTTCTGACCATCTTGACTAATACTGAAAATTGAAACAACTCAATTGTTTTTTTAAATCCTTGAGATGAGAACTTTTTCGTTTTTCGAGCTTGTTTTCAAATACTTGTTGCTCGAAACTTTTCTTCTCAAAACTATGTATTATATTTAAAAATTCTTGTCTTACAATAAATAATGTATTAGAAGACATCCCTAAGATGAAATAAATAATTTTGAGTAATAATGACAAATTCTGCTCAAATATTTTCTGTAAGTTAAGTACTAAAAATTTATCTATATCGTAAAGTAGCAGAAAGTATAAGTTGTTCGTAAGAGCTTATACAATAAATATTATTTTCAGATAACATCATAGCTTAATACTGATTAGAAACTAAACAAAAAGTCCATTAATTTTCCTGATATTTGTCTACATACCTAAATTACATTCAGTACCTATCTAATATACATTCAGTTCAGTTTCCGAATGAAAATAAAAAGTACGAGAGACGTATATTATTGTTGGCGTGTTTCCTTCCCTAAGACATCATAAGCTTAAGATAACATCATAGTTTAATACTGATTAGAACCTAATCAAAAAGTCCACTAATTTTCCTGATATTCGTCTACATACCTAAATTACATTCAGTACCTATCTAATATACATTCAGTTTAGTTTCCGAATGAAAATAAAAAGTACGAGAGACGTATATTATTGTTGGCGTGTTTCCTTCCCTAAGACATCATAAGCTTAAGATAACATCATAGTTTAATACTGATTAGAACCTAATCAAAAAGTCCACTAATTTTCCTGATATTCGTCTACATACTAAATACATTCAGTACCTATCTAATATACATTCAGTTTAGTTTCCGAATGAAAATAAAAAGTACGAGAGACGTATATTATTGTTGGCGTGTTTCCTTCCCTAAGACATCATAAGCTAAGATAACATCATAGTTTAATACTAATTAAACCTAATCAAAAAGTCCACTAATTTCCTGAATTCGTCTACATACCTAAATACATTCATACCTATCTAATATACATTCAGTTTAGTTTCCGAATGAAAATAAAAAGTACGAGAGACGTATATTATTGTTGCGTGTTTCCTTCCCTAAGACATCATAAGCTTAAGATAACATCATAGTTTAATACTGATTAGAACCTAATCAAAAAGTCCACTAATTTTCCTGATATTCGTCTACATACCTAAATTACATTCAGTACCTACCTAATATACATTCAGTTCAGTTTCCGAATGAAAATAAAAAGTACGAGAACGTATATTATGTTGGCGTGTTTCCTCCCTAAGACATCATAAGCTTAAGATACATCATAGTTAATACTGATAGAACCTAATCAAAAAGTCCACTAATTTTCCTGATATTCGTCTACATACCTAAATTACATTCATACCTATCTAATATACATTCAGTTTAGTTTCCGAATGAAAATAAAAAGTACGAGAGACGTATATTATTGTTGGCGTGTATCCTTCCTAAGACATCATAAGCTTAAGATAAATCATAGTTTAATACTGATTAGAACCTAATCAAAAAGTCCACTAATTTTCCTGATATTCGTCTACATACCTAAATTACATTCAGTACCTACCTAATATATATTCAGTTCAGTTTCCGAATGAAAATAAAAAGTACTAGAGACGTATGTTGTTGTTGGCGTGTCTCCTTCCCTAAGGGAAGAAAGGAAAGTGGCCTGAACCTGAGACAAACTAGAGAAGTATATATATCCTCCTTATTTTATAAAATTAAAAAACTTTTACTTCTATTTACAATGTTCTTTCAAAGCTCCCTGCTCAACTTCCCTAAACTGGCCAACAACAACCGCATTGAGAAGACGTTAGCAGGCTTCCACAGGACATTCATATTCGAAAACAGCGTCCGGATGTTGCAACAAAATTTCTTCAAATATTTCATTTGGAATCTCTGTTGTTCAAGTTTAGCGGAGATTTCAGATTCCGAAATACTTTTAAGGAATACTTTCTTACTCTATATTGAACAATTTATTACGCATTCTAAAACTTTTTATTGGAAACTCTTTTGTATAAATTTCACCTTTTCTTTACATAAATAATACACGAAATCCACGATGAAAATACATCATACTTATAGTTTTGTCTCGTGGATGTTCGATTTTTTTCGATAATATTCTACCATAAAAGAACAAATCCATCTGCCAAATACTGATGCTAATCTTGTGCAATCCCGTCGTACTTCCCTTCCTGAAATGGTATTAATTTCTTTTTAAAAAAAGAAAGAAGAAATGAAAAACCTCCAAAATCGATTTTTTCTTCTTTTTATCTCTCAATGATGAGCCGACACGAACTTTTATCAAACCTCCGGGAACTTTACAAGAGCGATAAAAGATTAAGTTCTACGCTTGAATAGGAACGAGACAGGTTAGCACAAAATTTATCAGCCTCTTTGTTCCATCTTCCTTGGAAGATGACAGCTCCCTCCTTAAAACTTTTTTTTTTGGTTTTAGTTGCACTTTTTGGATAACGAAATGGTTTTCCCCTTCTTTTTTCATTTGTAAACGGATGTTGGGGATGATTTCTTCATCAAGTATATCAACATTTAGAAATTTTTCTTAAATATCGTGCCAATATTGTTGTATTTGGTGAAAGCATCTCTCGATATTTATAATCCAAGTTTGTCAATAAATACTCCCCCAATCCAATATAGTGGTTAGTGACGCTGACCGTTGGGCCGGAGGGCTTAGGTTCGAATCCCGGAGAAGGCATGAATGTTTGTAAATGTATAGTGCCTTTGCGACAAGGAGGTACTCTAAATAGCCGTCGAGTCGCAAGTTCTTTCGTGAGGTTGGTGGAAGTCCCCTGACCACCTTGCAGGGTGTTCTTCCTCTAAATTGTTGTGGAAAAAGGAGCCAAATCACACTGTCATCTGTTTGATGTTCAAAGCTACGGGTAATGCATGCGACTAGTCCTTTGCAATGATGAATTTCGGGGGCCTCGACCTGACACCGTCACACGTGGCATTAGTAACAACAACAAGAAAAGAGAAAGAGTACAGAAAAAGAAATATAGGGAAAATAAACTAGCTATAATGAATTTTAAATATTTTGCTTTTTTATTGTTGTTGCAACGTTGGCTCATTAACTGAACTTATACCCCTCTATACATGTCAAGATTGACATATGGAGGGTTAGTGTGCGACCTGGGACATTGTGTGTCTATAAAGGCACAGGTGGCGAAGAATCCAGTTGTACAGAGTTTGAGTGCCCTTTTTGGGGCATCCTTAATGTACATATCTTAAGTAAACAATTGCAATTTTTAATTCATTGTAATCCAATACTTATTCTAAGTTACTGCTGTTTTAATATAATTTTTCTTCATTTATACAATTATTGTCTCTAGAATATTTTTAAAAAAAGATAAAAAAAAATGTTTTACCTTAAGATTTTTAAGAACACTTGAAATATTGTCACGAAGATTCTTGGAGTAGAACAGGTAGCAATACAACGGTTGAATAGAGCGATGAGAATTTATAATGCAAGAATGCAAGCGTGATCTGGTTGATCGTACACCAGACAAACTGACCCCCAGCTCTAGGGAAGCAGCTTATATTTGATACAGTGATGACATCTAGAATATTCTAGAAGTATTTGAATTAACATAAATTTGCATACACTGCAACTCTCTGGAGAATTCCAAAGAGTTAAGGGGTCTCAGGGGTGTTAAAATGTTTTGAGAGCACAAAATATGAACAATTTTCGACTAGAAATAATTCTTTGAGGTTAAAATGAAATAATTTGATTCTTTTACACATTTTTTATAAAGGAATAAAGTTTCAAAAAGTATAAAATATCTAAAATATAATCATAATTTTAGAAATAATAAGCACATACATATAAGAAAATTTTTTGTAAGAAACAAATAGTAAGTTTTACGACGCGCATGATATTTTCTGAAATAATAACTCTAATTACTAGCAATAAGTTGATTTATGAAGTCAAATATATCCTTATTACATGGTAGCGATTTTATATAAATAGAATAAAAAATAATATTTTTAAAAAATAAAAAAGTACAGTTTTCAAATTTTTTTAAAAACATTTAATTTTTTTGAAATTTTTCAAAAAATTACAAATATGTAGCACTATAAATAGCTAGGATTTAAAGATTAGGATACAGTTTATAATTCTGTAAAGTTTTATGCATCAAAGTATGATAGTTTTTGAAACGCAATGCACGTACGGGAAAAAAACACAAACTGAGAAAAAAGGCTTTAAAGTTTTAAATTGAATTTCAGAAAATAAATTTTAAAACTTACATGCTAAAATGCTCCAGGATCATAGGATATGCCTTCCTGTTGCTCAAACAGCTCAATTTCTTTACTCTTTTTTATTTTTTTGGCTCTGCGAGCTTCAAACGATGATGCTCTAAGCTCCTCTTTCTTGACGTAAAGATTTGACGATTGTCACGTTCAGCCAGAGACACACAAACATTTTTGTTAATTTTTAAGCCAAATTTCTCTAAAATAGTAATAAGTATTTGACTTCCATCATTAAATATGCTGGTTGCTAGATTTGCAGCAATCTGTGCAATCTGAAGGCTAGAATCAATCGTCTTAGGACAAAACTTCCAGATTAATGAATTTAAACTTTCACTAGGATTCTGTGTCTTACCTCCTAAGCATTTCTTCAGGAGTGCCAAATGAGATAAGTCTGCAAATACAGGCTTAATTACATCTCGAACAGCTTTCGCAACTGAGGGTTTGTATTTATAATTTTGTACATTATTATTAATTGCAGCATTATACTTACACCATGTATTTGGATTTGTAGGACAAAACCAGTGCATCGGTTCATCATCGGTGCTTCAAGAATGACCCCAAGCAGCCCAAATGGCTTTCCGCATTTCCTTTACACTAGTAGAATTGCATCGAATAGCATTATCATAGTAATGCGCAAGCTTATCAATTAAACTATCAGTTAACCTACCTTTACCGCCTATAGTTTTACTATCAGATCAGAGGCGGATTAAGCTAGTTGGAGGCCCCTGGCGGTAAAAGGTTTGGGGCCCCCTGGGCTGAAAAGTCGAAAAACTTAAATAGTGAAAAAATTCGCTGACCTTAAATTCTCAAAATAAAATGTATAGCTAAAAAAAATTAAAGTTTATTTTAAAGAATTAAAAAAAACCTTATTTAAAAGCTTAAAATTTTGCTATACAACTTTTCGTCTTGATTTTTCTTGGGCAAATTCATCGATTATTTTTGCAGTATCTATTTGGTCCAAAACATCTTGTTCTATATATAAAATGCCATGCTGTTCAGTTTCTCTTCTCCCATACTACTTCTTAAATAATTTTTAACGTGCTTTAAAACCGAAAAAGATCTCTCACCTGATGCATTTGATATCGGTATAGTTAAAAATATTTTTAAAAGTATCTCTACATTAGGGAAAGTCGAGACCATTTCTTTTGCAACTCGATAAATTTCTATTGGAGTGTGTTCATTGTATCTTTGTTTTCTTTTAAAAATAGCAAAAACTGATCCAATTCATCGTCAAAATTAAACGATTCAATATCGTCTTTGTAAATATCCTTTAATTTTTGTACAGCTTTCTTCTTAATTTCAGGTAACATCTCGTCAAAAAGTACAAAAAAAGTGTTCGATAACATTTTCATATATTCCAGCTCTTCGGAATAGTTCTGCACTTGTTCTATCACATATGACAGAATGAGTTGACCAAGAAATTTTCCCTATTTTCAAATTCATGACCTTCTTTATAGTTTAACCGAAAATAATTTTTTTCTTTCGCTGCCTGCAAGTTTGTCCAACTTCCTTTTCAAATGAGAGCCCTGATAAAGCAGTTGCTTCTTGTTCTACTTTTCCAAATTCATTCCTGAAATTTTGTATATAATTTTTTAAAGATTTCAGTAGATTAGTTTCTTTTAATAGCTCACACCCAACTGATTGTAATGCTTTGCTAGTAGCACTCACCCTCTGGAGTATGGTATCCCAAATCACGGTCCATTAGGGAAGTTTCATACTTCCCCATCTATTTCAAAAGAGAAGTTGCCTCCAGTATGTTGTGATCTTCTCCTCATTTGTATCACGGATTTCAGCCCGGGCCTCTTCTATGTGTGTATAACCAAGTCTTATCAAGTCTCTCCAAGTACGACATCTGCTCTTGCTGATCATCGTGTATCTGAAACTTTTTTTCACAGATATTGCATGTTTAATCCTTTCTAGATTTTTATTTAAAATTAGCCAGCGATGGGTTGACACAGAAAAAAATTGAATAATTTCTGCACAAGCATAAAATATTTAATTGCATCGCTACAACTTTCTGCTGCTAAATTTCCTGCTAAATTTAAAGAATGAATGGCACAAGGGATATAAACTGCGCTTGAACTATGTTCTTTAATACGTGCCTGTAGACCTGAGTACCGCCCGGACATATTAGACGCATTATCAAATGTCCCTCTGCAATTTTTAATTTGCAGTCCAAATTTAGAGCTAAAATTTCTAAAGCATTAAAATTTTTTTTCCAAATTCTCATAAAATTACATTATCTTTTTTCAAATTTTCTGATAGAATTATGAAATTTCTGATTTATAATATACACATATTTTGTTTAATTCTTTTATTCTTTATAGAAATCATAGTTTAATTTCTAGAACAAAACGTAGCTTAGCTTCCGGATTACTTATAATCAAAATTATTAAAATATCTCAACCAAAAGTAAGCTTTCTCAAAAATTCTAGTTTTCTTTTAAAAAACTGGGATTTTTTGGAAAAACAATTACAATACTCTTGATTTTTGTAAAGTTTCCTTTTAAAGTTTCTAAACATAAGTTAATAAAACATTAACTCTGAATACAAATGTTTTTTACACGTTCTACTTTAGTATCATTACTATACTTGTTTGTTTTTTCAAAAATCTTAATACTTGTGACTAAACAGAACAATAAAACATTTCCAAAATAATTTGAAATTTCTAAGATAACTCAAAACTGTCTGACAAACGCCACAATATATCACAAAAGAAATCTACAATTTTTCAACTAAATTTATATCTTAATTACATTCAAAGTTCCCTATCTCAAAATTAAACAATCTTACTACATATTGAATAACTTTTCACATTTCTATTTTGTTTGAAATCACTCTTATCTACTTTATAAATTGTGTTTATCGTATTTTTATTTCTGTAATACATTTTGCTACCACTTTAAATAATTTTAAACTAGGAGCAATTAAAAAATAGTACCTATATTTTTCAACATTTATTATTGTTCTGTAAAAATAAACATTTCATTAAATGCTTTTTATAAGAAATTTCTGCTATAGTTTTGGCATTGTTGCCTTTTTTAAAGATTTTAAATATAGTTATAGATGAATTTTGATTAACTTTATTAGAACTTTGATTAACTTTATTATTTATTTAAAGAAATTATGCATTTTAAAGTAATTATACGATTTTTATGTATTTTTATAATTAGTTATACACATTTAATTATTAGATTGCATTGAATATCCTTTCAAATTGTCTGGACAAAAGATCTTAGTCAAAAAAGTATCGCCAGTAAATCACTCTTAAAATGGCAATAAATACAAAAAGAAAAAAAAATTGTGCTTTTCAAATTTAATTTTACAAAATAATGGTTCTCTTAGCAGGTTTAAAGTATATTAGAAAAATTATGTGTTTATTTCACGTTACCAAGTAAAAGAAAGAAAAGTGTATTTTTAAGTAAACTTAATATACTTTCTTTCTTTGAAAATTCTTTTAACAGTTTGAAGCAATTTTAATTAAATATTTAGAAATTATAGATTGGCTCATATATTACTAAACAAAATTATCGTAATTCGTTAGGATTACAAACAAAGAATCAACGCAATAAATATAATACCGTTTTTATTTCAATTTCGATTTATTGTTAGGATTCTTTTAAGTATGGTAAATAATTAATGGATGTACTCAAAATCTCATTAATGTTTTGTATTTTAAATGAATTACTATCGCTTTTTATAACTGACTCAAGAAATTATTTTTATACGAGAGGCAAATAATACTTTTTCATTTGAATAACAATGCCAATCGAAAATGTTTTAAGATTCAAGCTACGAAAACACATTTAAATATGTTAATCATCATGAAAATATTCTAAGAAACCGATGGCAGTTATTTATATCTATGTATGTGATACGAAAACTAAATAAAATAGTAATGACACGCAAATGCGACAAAATATTTTTCTTCACTTTATTTTACGCAATGATTAAAATACCGCGCATTAAATCTTAAAAATCAAAAAAGAATTTGAAAATGAAAATATAGTTATCTTTTTTTGTTGTTTAAACACGGTTCTCCGATTTGTCTGTATAAGCGCAGGAAGCTAAAAGAAATTAGTTGAAAAGTCAAATTAACGCAGAATTTCCTCAGTTTTCTTCGAAAAGGGGTCTTTTTCTGAGGGTCCTTCGGTCCCATTCTTTTCATTCGTCCTTAAGCCTACCGTAAATCTTGATCGTGCTTTTCCCGATCCTGCTTTTGTCCAATGTACCGAAATTCTTCTTTAACGCGCCCTCTCTCCCTTCCCCCAGAGGACCAACGTTGAGAACTCATTGATACTC
>BMAO01032416.1:0-16281 GCA_019973975.1 Trichonephila clavata | reverse complement strand
TATACATAAAGTATTCTTACTATTTTTTTCTAAACAATTATTAAATAAAGCTTGTTGGAATCTTTAAGCCTTAAACATTTGGAAAATATTTTTATCTGTTATAATTATCAACAAATCTAGAAATATGCGGTACCTCAAGGAGGGTTATTTAGAATCAATTTTGCTCATGACCATTAAAAACAATTCGAAATTTTAAAAATAATCGTTGATTGTTTAAAAATAATCCTTATAAATAATAGTTAATGATGACAATCTTAATTATTTTTAATAAGTACTTTCGTCAAGATTTTTAAATACATTTAAAGTTAATAACAGGATTTATATATATACAACTTTTACAGTTTTGATTATTTTTAGAAGTTTTTTTCGTAATTTGAGATTAGTTGTATACCCTTTGTTCTTAAGAACTGCGTGCATCCATATTGCAATAACTAAAAATGGGACAAGGAAAATGTAATTCGTTTTTCTGTGATTAGTTTTAAGAATGAAATAATATATAATCCTTAACTATTTATTGTTATGATAGACTATATGAACTAGGAAAAGAAATTTTTAATGAAAAAACAAACAGGGGAAACATAAATTAAATTACGCAATAAATGAATTGCAATCCAGAATAATGATGATAAATTAGAAAGTATGTGAGATGCCACGATTAGATATCGAAAGAGTGTCCTCGACAAAGAGTGTCTGGATTAAACACCGAAAAAAATACGAGAAAAAAATATTTTTTAGAAAAAATGATTGCATTTAAATTATTCAAAATAAAACTAAAGTTACTTGTAAGAGTGAAGTGATCAATATCTTTTGGACACGCCACGTGGAAACTTTCATACCCATTTGAATAACAATTGATAATCAGAGATTTTCCTTTTTCAATTCCGATTATTCCTCCCGGAAGTAGCATGTAAGGGCTAACAATCTGAAAAGTTGTTTCACCTGAAAAAAAAAAGAAAACATTTTTAACCGAATTTGTTGTGTAGATTCACATACAAAGCACCCCTCATATATAATACTTGAAGGTATACTTGAATTAAGATAATAATAACAATGTATTCAGAAACTTCCGGGGCATTATGTTGTTTAATTTATTTGAAGGTTAAACGAAATTCATACGAAATATTTCTGGAGAACAAGTAATTTCTTAAACAGCTCATTTTTTTAAAAAAATTTGAAATGATAATGTTTGTGAAATTCCTTGATACTTTTGTTATTAAATGACGTACTGGCGATACTCGAAATTTTTCCTTAACTGTAATACCATTTAAATTAAAGAATTCTAAGGCATTTTTCTTCAAATTGCTTCATAAAAAGTTGTGAAATTATAAGAAACAAAACTTAGGACTGTAACAATACCCTATGACAAAAATATACAGATATAAGATATTGGTAAAATAAGAATGCGATGAAGAAAGATAAAACATTTATTATTGACAAAAGCAAACACAAATTTAGACTACGAGAAAATATTAAATTGAAAATGAAACAGAGTCAAAGAGAATAACCTTATACATATAGAAATCTATAAGTAGTCAAATATAAAAAAAATAACAATTATTCAAGATATTATGAACATAAAAAGAAGAAAAAAATAATCATAAAAAGGGTACTTAACGTTTATACGGTAGACCGATTTCACCCAACGAGGAGACATCACCAATTCAAAGAATGCCGCCAAATTCTCTAATCGTTATTAATACTGTGCCCGAAAGTGCTCGGGAACGGTTCACTATTGGCTGCATATCGATTTAACGTTATTGATTTAACGATCATTTGATTTAACGATATTGTTCGACAAGAAAACACGTAAGTACTTAAGAAAGTTTGGATTTTCTAAGTTAACATTTTTGTTTATAAAATTCGGTTTAAGTGTAGTATAGAGGGGGGAGGGGGTCTTTGGCAATGTTAATTACTTTTTGGCGTTCAAAATCAATCGCCAAGCTACTTCACTTAACGATTGGTGTCCTAAAGCTAGAATTAATTCGTTACCTCATCATAATATCTATATAAAATTCGCCAAATCCAAAGAAAAATTGCCAAATTTAAAAGGGCCCCCTATACTACACTTGAGCCAAAATTCGATACTTTTTTTTTAACAAGTATTATTGTAAGCTGTGAAAAATCCATACATCTACATGTCATAATAACTGCAATAAAAATGATAACGTAAAGGAATTTTAATTTTAATTAAATGTTTTATTACTCTTTGGCACTGAAGGATTAAAAATATGCAGGGTATTAAAAGGAAACACCAGACTCCAACAAAGAATAAGAAAAATAAAGTTATTGTCCGAAGAAAAATCTCAGAGATTCTTAATTTATTCATTAATTAGGAAACTTAAATCGAACATAATATATGTTATCTATAAATCGAGTTGCTTTGTAGTTAGATTTTGTATATACGTGGCAATTGAACACAATTTTGTAGGCAATATAAATTTACTAGATTGGCATTTTAAGTCCATAACTCACGCCAAGTGAGTGAGAATTAACTAAAAATGCACTTTAAAGCTACATGATGGCTATAGGCACCTAACCTCGTAGCTTTTAATCTTGGTCAAACTACAAAGATGACATCTTCGTAGAAATACGAGAGCTGGAGTACCCCTCTCCAAATTACCATACAACGACACAGGAGGACTTTGAGCTTCAATAGATTTAATGCGCATTAGCCCCTCCACTGGATGCATCTTCAGTGGCACCAGGGCACGAATCCGCGATAGTCTACCACCCTCAAGCAATTCTTTCCAAATTAATCTACACTCATGTCCATAAATTAAGGATAATGAAACTCAGGCAAAGAAAGAGACAGAAGCAAAACAAATTTGACCTTTTTGTAAAGCCTGTTTATTAAACAAAAGGTAAGGAGCAAAAAAAGATGCTATATGTTTGACATAATTAATAAGAATTGCGATTTTTACTCCCAGGAGCAAATTTCAAAAAAGAACCTATTTACAAAAAACAGTATAACATGGTTAGTATGATGGTTAATACGGAGTATGTCTCCCGGTCGATGCAATACAGGCGTTACAACGCCTACGCATGCTGAGTATCAAATTATCAATCTGATCTTGGGGAATATTACACCACTCATCAAGCAATGCCCTCCGAAGTTCCGGTAGACAGGTGGGAGGGGGTTGACGGGCTGCAATTCGTCAGCCAAGCATGTCCCACACATGCTCTATTGGATTCAAGTCCGGTGTGTATGCTGGACAATCCGTACGGGTAATATCCTCCGATTGAAGGCATTCGTCTACAATGTTTGCACGGTGAGGACGGGCGTTGTCATCCATAAACAGAAATTCAGCTCCCATGGCGCCCCGAAACAAACGTACATGTTGTTCCATAATGACATCCCGATAGATGTGGCCTGTCATCGTTACACTCTGAACATGCAGGTCAGTTCTGGAACCAAGAATAATTCCTCCCCAAACGAGCCATCCTGTACCACCGTAACGGTGTCGTTTAATGGTGTTCTCTTGGTGGTAACGGGTACCTGGCGCTCTCCATATGAAAGTCTGTCGAGAATCAGACTGCATACTAAACCTGGACTCGTCGGAAAACATCACACAAGACCACTGTTGCGGTGTCCACAATGCATGCTCTCTACTCCAGGTTAATCGCAGGCGACAGTGAGTTGCGGTAAGGGGAACACATCTGACAGGCCTACGAGCATATAGACCAATGTGCCCTAAGCGTCTGTACACGGTGTGCCTTGAAACTGTCGTACCGGTAGCTGAAGAGAGCTGACGAGACAGGTCTGATGCTGTGCTCCGTCTGTTTCTTTTGGCAGTAACTGCCAAATACCGGTCCTCATTCGGCGTTGTAACTCGGGGGTGACCTGTGCTGTAACATCTACTCACATTACCATCATCTTGGAATCGTTGCCAAAGTCTCGAGATGACACTCTGGGCAATTCCAAGTTCCTCGGATACTTCCAGCTGGGTACTTCCACATTCCAGTCGTCTGATAATTCAACCATGTAAAAAATCATCCAAATGCTTCCTTTGTGCCATAACTATGCGGTTATTGCACTGAAAGGCTTTTAAAGCGCTTGTGAACAATTTTACTTCTTTGCCACTATTCCTTATATACCCCTCTCTTACACTCTCGTCATTGTGACGTACTATCCGCGCCATCTGGTGGTTTCCTGTAATTTGCATATTCTTCTTCAAGATGTGTGTGATAATTCAACAGGTGAACTTTTTATTTCAGAGTTCAATTTCTGTGTGATTCTGAATTATCCTTAATTTATGGGCATGAGTGTATGGCAATATGTGTTTTAAAATATGTTTCCTAAAAATTGTATCATTTATTTGTCACTCTATACTCGTATTGAAATATATTATTTCTTTTAAATTTATTTGAAGTGTGTATATCGTAAAACATGTGTACATGTTATTTATTTATTTTTTTAATTATAAAAAGACTAGAATGTTTCCAAACAATGAAACATTTTAATGCTACAGAATTTAAACACAAAAATAAAGCATAGCACACAGATAAACATAATTTTCTATTCTTATAAATTATGCACAATCTTACCAATTTGAGGTTGTAAACAAACAGGAAATTTAACAGTCGTCCATTGGCAATTTTGGCACTGGATTTCGGTTGGACCCGATAATCGGGCATATCCTGTCTGGTAACAATGGAATTTTACTGTACAATTGCTTTTTACTCTACTTCCAACATGTAAAAGATCTGTGCCTGCATAGGCCGCCAAAGTAGCGTCCTGATTTGTGTACGTGCAGTAACAAGAAGACTGAAAGGTGTTGGAAACATTGAATGCTGGCTTTAAATCTTCAGAAACAGTTTGTTCTGAAGAAGGTACATCAGTCGAAACTGGTTGGACTGTCTCGATTTCTGAGCCTTTCGTTGTGTTCATAAATCCAGTTCTTCCAACTGCAAGCTCATCAGAAGAGGATTCAGCCTTTTTGTTGTAAACAGATCCAGCTATATCAAAATAATTAGAAGCATGAAAGATAGTATATATATATATATATATATATATATATATTTATATCTACGAGTATACAATAGAACGTCGTTTATCCAAACATTTATTATCCGGAGCGTCAAATATCCGAACCAAAGTCCGGATAAGTTTTCGAACAGTGCAATTGTCAACATTTGTTTCCTGTGAGGCCAAAAGTGACGGAAAAACCCAAGGTGAGGAATATTTGGGGAATTTCAGCTGTGTGATTTGGTAAACATTTGCGCTGAATATTAGGTCAGTTTGTTTCCAAGTGAGGGGTGTATATGTGCTCATTTGTTGAGTTTTTTAGATGTAGAAACCTGGATGGCATGCGATGCAGAAGACTGCGGATTTCAAGTGCTAAATGATGACGAGATTGGGACTTCCGTTCAAGAAGAATCCGACCCTGTCAACGATGAAACGGATGAAGACGAGAACAACAGCAACGAAAGTATCAAATGCTGATGCATTTTCTGCGTTAGAGACAGCTATGAAGTAGTATGAAGAAAAATCAGAGTGCTGTCCTACTCAACTACTGAAGCTGAAGAGAATCAGAGACCTTGCATTGAAAAAACGAAGGTGTACAATGGTACAGCGAAAAATAAGTGAATATTATCCCAAATCAAGGTAAAATGGCAAAATTTTGCACCTATTTTGCTTTTTCTTCAAGCACGTTTCTCGCATGTGATGATTTTCAATACTTATATAGTCCAGTATCATACACTGCATGGATTGCATTCGGATTTCGGTTATCCGAACAATCACGCATCCGAACGGTGTCTGGTGCCAATTGATTCGGATAAACGGCGTTCTACTGTATCTATACCATTTACTTATCGTTATATTAATAGATTGTGTTTTTATTTGTACTAGTTAAATTTCTCTTGATATTCCTTACTTTCCCTAAGGCCCAGAGTTTTGGCAAAAACAGGTGAAGATTGGCTGGGTACAAAACTTTGTTTAAACCTGCAATTTTGGTTCCTAAGGCCAGGAGTTTACTATAGTACTAATGTGGCTAATACTTCTTACTATCTTTACTAGTTATTTTAGGTTTTATAACTATTTTGTATATATTTATGAATTACATCTATATATATATTAATACATAAATATATATATATAGATATATGAAATAATTTGCACTTACATTAAGGCATTTTGCGTGATGGAATTAATTATTATTTATTTATTTATTTATTTTTTTTTTGCAGCCGTTTAATGGACTGGGATGAAATATGTTGCTTCTTTAAAGTCACATTTACCGTATTTACTTGAATCTAAACCACTTTTTTTTTCAGTGTTATTGGTATTGAAATTCAGGTGCGGCTTAGAAACGAAGGGGGAAAATTAGATGCATAAGACAATTAGATCAATTATAGATTCGCGCATGTATTTAAAAGTTTGTACTGGAAAAATAACTAATTATTCACTTTATATCAGTAATCATTTTAAATAATTTTAATTACGTAAAATTGAATATCCATAAACCATTTTACTCTGTTTTACATTTATCACAAAAACTTGTTCAGAATTTGGGGTGTGGCTTAGAATCGACGGTGGTTTAGATTTGAATAAGTACGGTATTTTGTTACATAGGTAAAACACTCACAAACATAAAACAAGTAGCAACGCACTAATTAAGACATTAACCGGAAGTTATTAAAATTATAGGATGTGTACTAAACGTTTTTCTGATAGGCCCAGATTATCGGGTGGTGTTCGATTGCATCATCCTTAATTTAAGAACGCTGAACGTTTAGTTTTGGAGAGAAAAGCCTTTATGGTTATATCTCTTTAGGCGGGTAAACTAAATATTAATTTTCCCGTGAAGTCGAGGAGGCTAATAACCAAGATCATTATGAATTTAAATATCTACTGTATTATCATCGAAAGTTATACACCGAGTCTTGATCTCTATTTAACAATTGTTGTAAACAGTTTTTTTTCCTTGTTGTTTCTTTGTAGTAAAAACAGAATTTTTATTATTCTACTATGCAGAGTTGAGAATGCGTTTGGCGCAATAAAAGAATAATTGATTTTTTTATTATTTCGTATGAGACTACCATGCATTATGGACATCCACTTTGAAACGAAACGTAATCAAAGAGAATACATAGGGAATCTATATCTATCTATCTATCTATCTATCAACATTTATATCTGTCTACATCGATATCTATATCTATCTATCTGCATCTATATCTATATCTATCTATCTGCATCTATATTTATATGTATCTATTATATCTATATATATACCTATCTATCTACATCTATATCTATATACCATAAAATCTGCCACCCTTTTTTTACGAAGAAACCTGAAATGTACATGCGTAATGCTTTTATGTTTTCAAGCCATTTATTCTAGATATTATCACAGTCTTTTGAAAAAATAGCATACTTCTAGAATTGCAACACTTTAAGATCATAAAATAATCATATCTTTAAAATAAACAGTATATCTATGTATGTAGAAGTCTAATTTTCTCTATGCTGATCTCTTTTTTTTATTTTTAAAGCTATTATTTTTATACCCAGTGTATAACGCACACCCATAAATTTCGATCTTATTTTGATGTTAACAGTGCGCTTTATATATACGCCGGATTTTATGGTATATATAATATACAGGGGGGATTTAAAAAATGCATACACACTTTGATGTAGAACGACGTATATATTACCATAAGTATTACAGTAAGTAAAAATGACAAACTTCAAACTGTAATCCGCCAGCCTCCAAACATTTATGAGCAAGATGCCATACATTGTTGAAGACATCTCTCACATTAGCTACATGAACTGTTTGACTAGCCGTTTCTATTTCATAGCTCACTTTCTCTAGAGTGCACGGTTTCATTCTGCATACCACGTTCTTGAGGTAACCCAATAAATAAAATAGACGACATTACTTAGGAAACAAAATTTCCATCATTTTTAAGGTGCTTGAGGTACCATTCACAAAACTGAGTTCTTCTGTCTCGGTCGTTCTTGTACAGTATGTGTAACAATTGTGTTATGTCAATTTCCCATTTTGCTCTTTGTGCAAAATACAACATACCCTATCCCTACACCCGCCTGTTTCACGTGCACATTGGGTTGTCGATTTTTGTGGTGATAGTGTGAATGAATATAACACTCCAACAGAAGATGCTTTGTTTGCTGAAGAGTGTGGTCAGCCTGGTCGTCCCTTATACATATCCTTTATTGTTCAATCAGTTTCAAACTCATTGCGAAGGTGAGCAATGCTTAAGCGTGTTGGTGGTTATGTTCCATATTGTTGCCTTCAATGTCGTTACACGTCACTGATATTCTCGAACTTCCAATACCATTGCAAAATATTATTTAGCTGCTTGAAAGTCAGACGTACTTGCACCACGGTCTCATTTCCCCTAATAAAGCATTAATGCGAACTGTCACTCTGAACGACTGTTGAACACGTCAAAACATTAAGGCAACTGTTAATACCAACTCTTACACCTTAACCCTACAGCCAATGAGATCTCAATTTTATGGCATTAACATGTTACTCAGTCTTAATGTGTGTATACATTTTTTGACTGCCCCTGTATATATTTGAATGATGAAAATGAAAAAAAAAAATATACGAAGGGAACTTACTAGTTAGACATGCTGGATCTTTATCCCATTCGCCTAATGAGCATCTGACTGAAACATCGTTCCAGCCTTTTCCTTGAAAAGAGTATCCTGCATCACAAGAAACATGGACAGTGGAACCTGGAGTTATTGTTCTACCCAGACCTATCTAAATAAGATTATATTTAAATATACATCATAAAAACAGGCAAAGTATTAATATGGTTCTAATTGTTTTTTTACAAAACTGTAGTGTTCCCAAATGTTAAGTACACATTCACCTTTCTCGACTTTTTCAAATAGTTTATTGGAAAAACTAATGACACCGACACGGTGCTCCCGAAGGTTGAGGGAGAATTCCAAACATTCTCAAATCCTGATTATCCAAAAACGAATTCCATAGAATTATGGGCGTCAATGCGTATTGGATTAAACTGGGATTTAATATCTTGTAAGGACATAATGTATTAAGTTTAGAGGGGAAAATAACAGTTTATATACTATATTCTCGTCCTCTGATATATCGAGGTTTGTTACTAAAGTGCCGTTTTAATATTTAACACGATCAGCATGAGAACGAATTTAAAAGTTTCTGAAAAATAAATGTTTTAATACATGTGTGACTTTGTTTTTTATTGACAAAATTTTTTCCCGTTTGTCTGTATCCAAATGTAAATTAACAACTTAACTGATTTGCCTATAAAACGCACGGGCTACCAAAAGATGGTCAGAACCGGTTTTCCCGTATGCTGTACAGGCACTCTGATATTTTCTTATTTCTATCTTTCATTGGGACATATTCTAATTCTTATATTGAGATTATTAGAGCTAGTGGGTTTTTAAAAGATGAAGTTTGTTCACGGTACTGAAATACTTCTCATCCGTTATTTCCTTTGTTTTGAATGTGGGAATATTTCATTGAGGGTAGGAATTTAGATACTTGAAAATATTCGTTAAATAACAGGTATTGACAAGGCAATGTGCAATTTGTTACTTGAGAAGAAATGAAAATGGGAAGATATCCAAAAAGGCCGATATTATCTCTGTCCCATTTGCAATGTAAGACTTAGTATTACACCGTGCTTCAAATTGTGTGTGCATATATATGCATTCATACACAAAATCCTCAACCGTTTGAAAGAGGCACGAACATGAAATTATTTTGATGAAAGAAACTCTTTTGGGATATATGAAACATTCTACATAGCATGCAAAGCGTATTTATGAAAAGCAAATGTTTTGGATGTGTTTTGTGTTCCGCAATTATAAAATAAAAAATAGTGTAAAAACTTTTAAATTGAAAATTAAAATAAAATTATTCCATTTTTGCATTTTGTTAAGTATAATACTTAAATATATGCAATAAAAAGTTGTCCCATTTTTTGGAACATTTTGGGTAGAAAATGGACCACTTAAGGCAGGAATGGGCAAACTAGGGTCCTCCCGGATGGTTCTATGTGGCCCCCGGTTAGAATTTTAATTGACCGGTCCAAGACAAATTTAAAGAAATATATATTTATATATTATATATCCAACTGCTTTTCTCCTTTGCTTAAATATTATTTTTTTTCAAAGGACTGATGAACTTTTTACTTTCTCTATTTTTGTTCTAGAAAACATAAATCGACGGAAATAGCAAGCGTAGACAGCTTTCAATCAGTAAAATGATAAAAGCGGAAGTTCTTTGTTTGTTATTTATGTAGATTGGCGCCAACAAGCGTTATCTCTTTTTCTGGGAGCAGACATATGGTTATCCAATATAGATGAATTAGACCTCACAGACTGCGCTTCTTAAGCTCCAACCAGTGGCTTTTTCTTTTGGCGCGAGTTGTAATATTATTGATTGCGGACATCATTGTGGATTGTGATGAAAATATTAAAAGTAATAGCGTAGTTAGTTCTTTTGTTGGGTTATTCGTAAAATATATCAACCACAAAATGGCTAGTAAAAACGTAAAGTCGATTCAGAATGCCTTGCTTTTATTGACAAAGTTACCTGGAAATATTTTTTGTAAATGTGATAGATAAACCAGTGTGTCTCCTCTGCAATGAAACTGTTGTAGTCTTCAAAGAATATAACATTTACCGGCATTTCACATCTAAGCATAGGAAATCCAATTACGAAGCAATGCCCGAAAACGAAAGAAAACAAAATGCAGAAAGTCTTTGTAAAAAATTATCAGGCCGACAAAATTTTTTCAAGAAGGTAAACAGTATCCAAGAAGAAGCTACACATGAAAATTACATTGTAGCGTAACAGTATGACTTTTAAAAATAATAAAGCTCTCAGTGATGGTGAGTCAGTTAAATAATGCATGCCCCAAGTTTGTGATGTTTTATAACCAGACAATAAAAATAATTTTTAGACTACCAGCTTATCTCCAAAAAGGTGACTTCTAGCATCGAAGCTATTGATAAAAATTTACAATACAATTAGAGTCAAAGATTGGCCAGTTTAAATTTTGCTCCATAGCTATGGATGAAATCACAGATATAAATGATACTGCTTAATTAGTATTATTTATAAGAACTTTGAAATTACAGAGGAACTGGCGTGCATGCGTTCTTTAAAGGAAACTACAACAGGATGTGATATATTTCCTAAATTTCAGGAAGGGCTTTGAACTTTGAAAATGCCTATAGCCAATATAAATAATATTACGACCGATGAAGCACCAAATATGACTGAAAAATTATCTGGAATTCTTGGACTCTTTAATCAAAACTGTACCGGGAACAATGTTATTTTTGTACATTGGGTTACACAACAAAATGCTCTGTATAAATCTGCATTGATATGAAACCCGTGCTTGATGCAGTCGTGAAGCTTATAAATACTGTACGATCTCGTAGCTTACTCACAGGTAATTTCCGGATTTTCTGTAGTCCTTGCTATCTGAATATTCTGATGTAATGTATTACTCGAAAATAAGGTGGCTTAGTGCAGAATGTGTTTTTGAGGGAATTTGGCAGTTGAAAAAAGACATCGTGTCATTCTTTCACAAGAAACAATGTTTTGTGGAGTGAAAAATGTTAGAAGATACAGAATATCTTTCGTTCTTTGTATTTTTGACACATCTTCTTTGTCATATGAGCAACTTGAATGGCAACATGCAAGGGAAAAATCCATTTTTAGGACGATATATGGGCCCATCTCAAAGCTCTTAAACTAAAACTTAATCTGTTTCCTGAGTAGCTAGCTAATAACGATTTGTCTATAATTTCCCGAGATTAAATTCAATACCCTCAGTAAATGAAGAGAAGACTAAGAATTATGAAGATAGCTTGAAAACTGCATTTTGAATGTTAACGCAGATTTCAAGATTTCAGTGTCCTTCAAACAGAATTGCATATTTTTACCATACTTTTCAACGTAAACTTTGAAGCAGTGAGATTGAATTAATTGAATTGCAATTTAAAAATCATCGCAAGTAGTTGTTTCTAAATATGCCAAAGTTAGTTTTACAAATCGTTATCGATAGTAAGTTTCACAAATGAAATATCAAACGCTCAGAAAATCAGTACTATGATTGCTTCCCCTTATACATATGTGAATAAATCTTTCCAACTATAAAGCTTCGAAAGAATTTTTTTAGAAGTAGACTGACGGTTGAGCATTTAGCCTCGTTTCTTAGAATCAGTACATCTCATTTCGAACCACATTAAGGAACTTTTAAAAATGAAATATCAATTTCATTCATCTCATTAACGTATTTAAATTTTAATACTTCTATATGGTTTTTAAAATTTTAGAAAATTTTATCTTAGCTCGCCAAAAATTTTTTCGATTTTGACCCGCGATTAAAACAATTTCCCTACCCCTGGCTGAAAGGGTTAAGGCTACAATATACTATTCAGTTTAAAGTAAAAAATTAGGCTATTTATATTATTTTTTAAAATAAAATTAGAGAGAAAGTCATATTTATATAAATTTTTAATGGCTTTTCCCTATACGAGCAAGTATTTATAAGGTAGAAAAATTCGAAAAATGTAATTAAAACCCAAACTTCTAATTCAAAATTTAAGAATATCCTGAGAATTATTAAATACTTCAACTAAGCCAAGTACTGAATGTCAATCATTTCAATTCCCATTTATTTCCTTTATTTTACCGTATATAAACCAGCGTTTCTCAAACTGTTTAGCACGCGCCTCTAGAGGACGTGATTACTCTACGAGGGGGGTGCGAGCATATTGAAATGTCGAAAACAAAAGATGATTTAAAAAATTATTAATTCACTGAAAGTAAACAAACAAATACATCCTGACGTTATGAAATGTAAAAAACACATTTGCACTGATATATACATACACTAAAAAAAACAATCAGTATTGTACAATGTATTTTTAATTAATTTAACAATACTAAATTAAGAACAAGTTTAATAATTACCAGTGACCCCATGGGGTTGTCATATAGAAAATTTTTACAAAAATTAACAGTTATCTTAATAATTTGTACGGTTTATAATTAATCCCTTAATTGCCGATTAAAAGTTACGGGATTCGCTCCCCAATGCCACGGTTTTCTACGTAGGTGCACGTATTTAATTTATTGGGAGGGGGGGAATGAAAAGAATAAATAAGTAAAACCTTCTTTAAAATAAGTAAATCCTTTGTAAACACTGTCAAGGACATTTTAATGCATTTCAAAGCATTGGGATAATATTATGGATCGTAGTGCACAGAGGAGATCGTATTTCGGAAAAACGTGTATATGCGTATGGGGCAATAAACGCTTCGGTTGAGTGAGACGTTTATATACGCCAGTGGCACTTAAGAGGTTAAAATCGTATTGCAGCCTTAGCGTCAAAGTATAGTATTATTGAATTCAATACATTATTATTCTATGGAGGAGGGGGGGGGTGATCAAAATTATTATTGAAAATTGGGTCATAAATATTGATAGTTTGAGAAGCACTGCCGTAAACAATAACGAATTAAAGAAATTCAAAGTATTTAAACAAATAATTACCATATATTCTACGTTTTTAAAATCGTTTCCTATCGTTACACATACGCTATTTTATGAGTAGCTCAAAACAACTCTTGGTTCACAAAATTTGTGATTTTTAAACAGAGATCCATGTACAGGTTTGTGGAAGTTTTTTAGTTACGATGATAAAAAAAAATCTGTTTACCCCTGCTCTTTCAGTAAAAACAAAATTGCTCACTTCCTTTTATCATAAACATGTGTGACGGATCTATACGCGGCTCTACTAATCCCTTCTTGACTCTTTTAGGAAAATATTTATTTTAACCAACTTTCACCAAGTAAGGAAGCGTGAAAATGTAAATGATGCATATTATATAAATTCTGTTTTCGCGAGTTTGTCAGTTGGCACGTTGGAGTTGACAAGTAAGAGTTAATATAGAGTCTCAAGGTAGTTGTTTGTTAAAGATTGAAAGAGAGTGAAATTACTTAGAGGTCTTGGATTTGTCCAGGAAAAAGATTACAGAGCATGGATCCAACGACATTGATCAAGCCGATAGAAATCACCTGCAAGTTTCGAGTGTAGGATCCGATGCATACAAATTACAGGTATTTTGAGCTTGTTTAAGTAAAAGTTAGCTTATTAGTGTGCGACGTAGTTATATTTGAGCGTATTTACGCTATCTTAGATTCAGTTGAGGGTCTGTAGTAGTATCTAAGTTATAGAATCTCACCACTGCGCTCTACATTTTAATCATTTACATTAATTAGATTTGCTTTGTGTCTGGTTGATATTAGGTAACAATAAATTAATTAGATTGTAATCATGTCAGTGGATCAATCCGTTTCTCCCACACACCTAGCCGGGTTTATAAGTAGAGAAGGGGGTTTAGAGTCAAGCAGGAACCGACCACTATCACATATGCGCACTAAAATACACTAACGCAATCTATACCTCTGAACAAGAATTGCTAAGTGAAGTTTTAAGATCCTTTCAAACTCATCAAAAACAATTTTCTCACTCACAAACTATAAAAGAATAAAAGAACATATTTGAAATTCTTTAAGCATTGTATTTTAGCATTACTTGTTCATTACTATTCATTGTGCTAAGAAGGAATTAATACATTAGTGTTAAGTGCAATTTAATTAATTATCTGAGTAAGTAAATGCTATATTTTATGTTCATATATGTTTACTCTTTATACATATTACAAAATGAGTAAAAGGGAGGTTAGTTACTAAACTCATTGTTTTTAGAAAGCGGCAAGCACACAACGAACAAGTAATATAAAAAAAATTAAGTCAATTCCTACTTAGGTCGACAAAGAAAAAATTTATTTTAGTTACTTTTTATTAAATAGTTACAATTAATATAAATATGTATATCAAGGGGCGTTACAGATAATTTTTTTCCCATTTTTAATTTATTAGACGCACAGTTTTTGAATTTGTTAAGCAGATTCCTTTCATAGAGTAGAGATTCGCTACAAAATGGCTTTTTTGTGCAAATAGACCCTCAAGTGGCCTTGCGGGGGATCAAGGAATGACATAAATAATTATTCCCATTTTTAAACTATGAGACGTACAGTCTTAAAATTTGGTAAGCAGATTCTTTTCGTAGAATAGAGAACCGCTACAAAATGGGTTTCAAGAAAATCAACCCCCAAGTTTCATTTCGGGGAGTTAAGGAGCGTAATTGATAAATATTTCCGTTTTTAAATTATTCAATCTACCTGGTTGAAAATTGGTAGGCATGTTCCTTTCATGGAATAGAGTTCCTCTAACAAAGATTAAAACGAATATAGACCTCTAAGGAGAGTTGTGAGGGGTCAAGTAGAGTTATAGAAAAAATTTCTGTTTTTGAATTATTAAACCCACATACTTGAAATTGGTTAAGCATGTTTTTTTGTTGTTGTTGAATAGGGATCCACTAAGAATGCATTTGAGCGAAATCGACTCCTGGGGGAGCAAGGGGTTACTGGGGCGTATTGACAAAAAAATCCTTTTTTCGAATTACAAGGACTATAATAATGGAAATGGGTTCGCATTTTTCTTTTATTGAATTGAAATCCTCTAAGAACGGTTATTTTGGAGAACGATTCTCAACGGGATTACGGGGGCTATTGATTACAAAAATTTCGTTTTTGCTCTGTTAGATTTAGAATTGAAATTTGGCTTGCATATTTATTTTACTGAGTAGAGATTGACCGAAAATTTTTTGTGCTTGATTATTGGGTTACATAGCGCAAAGAATTCTTCTACTTCAATTTTTAGAAATTATGAATTGGAGGCTTTGTCCTTTTTTTATATCAAGAGGCGAGGCATAAGTATATTTTCAATAAAATCGAATTCTTAGTGCTAGATTTTAATAATATATATGTATATATATATATTATTATGTATATATGTATATATATATATATTATTATGTATATATGTATATATATATTATATATATTATATATATATTATATATATATTATATATATTATATATATATTATTATATATGTATATATATATTATTTACTGTAAATATATATAGTATATATTTATACATCATGAAATACCCAGCGAAGCGAGTGGGTAACGCGGCTATTTTTATATAAATGTTAGTTTTCACTTTCAATTATCTGCCATAAAACGATTCTGCTGAATCAGCTTGGATGTAGTTTGAGTGCTTCAAAAAATAATAAATAAGAAAGAGAAAAGCATCTTTTGTTTAGAAAACGGATTGATTGCTGCAAATGCTGAAAGTTCAGTTTGCA
>BMAO01032415.1:0-17837 GCA_019973975.1 Trichonephila clavata | reverse complement strand
AAAAGTTGGTATGCACATTTTTGAATCAAAGCAATACTTATTTTTTTTTTTAATAATTGAACTTAGAATTTAGACTTTTTTAAGGAATTTTCAATAAGCATTCATAAAAGGAAGTATTATTGTACGAATACCAATCATGCTATCACAAAACCCATACCAACTTTTGTTATACATAGTTTGACGTACTTGTAAATCCAATTTTAAGCATGTACGTAAATTTTTGTAGGAGGAGTAGCATTTTAAAATAACTTCAAAAATTTAAAGTGTTTTCCTTAAAAAGTTAAATGGCTAGCTTTTTATGAAATTTTGAACACAAAATCTGTTTTACATGGTATACACACAACCAAAAAGATTTGGTTGTGTGTATACTAAAAGGTAACCAAAAAGATTTGGCGGCAACGAAAAAGATTTGAAAATCATTAAATTAAAAATTTTTTACAGAAATCGTACCATGTCTCCTTAAAAACCTATGTAACATTATTAAAATTTTGCGAGAAAGTAAAACTTCACATTTAAATTAAATTCAAACTTTAAGTAAAAAAAAAAAAAATCATTTAAAAAATGCTTTAACAGACTTTCATAAAAAAAACGATGTTTATTTTATATTTTTATTGTATAATAATCAAGCTCATTATGTTGCAAAATCAAAAAACATGTATCATAATTGGCAATTGAGGCAAATTCGACATTTTAGCCTAAACTCTTTTGTAGTTACTTCAAAGCTTCTCGCCCAGTTTACTTCTTTCTACCTGAAATGGTGATGAAAGTCGCACTCGATTTCTTACGTTTTATTCCTTTCTCTGTATACTTTAGCTCACTCTACGCCCGACCTAACAGTCTTTCGGGTAATTTTTACTTCTAAATATAGCTTTTTACATTTCCCGTGTTTATTCATTCTTTTAAGAGGTTTTGAGTCTGAACACAAGCGATCTTTTCTTTACAGTTTTCTCTTGATCTACTATCACCGTTTTTTCTGCATTTAATTTAAATAATTTTGTTAATTATTCCGTGTTTTGACTTAATCTTCCATTGTCATTTTTTTGGATATTGAACAACAATTTTTTGATATTATTAAAGCAGCGTTTCTCAATAGAGAGGCACAGTAGCGCAACAAAAAATTTTCAAGGGGGGGGGGAGTTCATGGTCGAAAGTCCCCCAACTCGTATCATATCTCAAGAAAACACCAATTGATTCTTCTGATTTTGCTAACAACAAAACAGTGCAAAATAGTTATTGAATTAATAATTAGCATTAATTACTAGAATAAATTGTTTATTACAAGTACTTAATTAAAGTTTTACGTTATATATATAGGATTATCATCAATCGAAAAAAATTCAAGGGCTTTGGGGGAGGGGGGGGTTTCGGACCCCTAGGACACCCCCTTGTGTGCGCCACAGGAGGGATGATAATCCTACGGGGCCAGCATATCGAAAAGTCAAAAATAAAGGATTAAAAAAAATTACAAAGGGACCAAAACAAAATATATATTCTGACGTAAGAAAAAAATATATATTTATTCGGATATAATATATACTTATATATAAATGTATCAGTACTGCGCCATGTATTTGATAATTAATCTCACAATACTCAGTTAAGAACAAGTTTAATAATTATTGTTATTCACACAGGTTTGTTCATATTCAAAATGTAATACTTATCTTTATAATTTGTAAAGTTTATGATTAAAATCACACATACTGTAGCTCCAACGTCAAAGTGCATTATTATTGCGTTCATATATTGTTATTGTGTGAAGGGGGGGGGCGATGAAATTTATGATTGAAAATCGGGTCTCAAACATTGAAAGTTTGAGAAGTACTGTATTAAATCTTTGTTGCAACTTTTAATATCTGTGAGAAGACGCAAAAATGAAAAACAAACAAAGAAAGAAATGCTTCACTCGTTTGTTGGAGGTTTAAAAAAATTTAAGGAATTAAGGTGCAACATGGGTTTTAAAGTTAATTTCCTCCATTCGTTCTAAGCTATTTCCCTAAAAACTCACACAAGTGAGGTCATCTAGGAGAAAGGTGAAAAATTTCCCTAAGACATTAAAAAAAAAATGGGAAGGCAATATCAAGGGAAGAGAAATAAGACATAATAGCAAACAGATATGATCGCCCGCAATAGCACAAGAAGAAAAGAAAAAAGTTTGGAAAATGCTACTATAAGGATTTGTATAGCTTTTTCTCATAAGCACATTTATTATCTAAATCATGATAAAGGATGGATATAAATGCAAAATATGTATTTATGAGTTTTGAAATAAAAATAAAAGTATCAATAGATTTCAATTTGAGCTATTTTTCTCAAAATATGAAATTGTTCTATAAAAAATTTTTATAGAAAAAAAATATTATTTCATCTTTGGAATCAATTATTAAATTAAAACAATTTTCAACAAGTGTCCTAGCCGTTAGGCTTGGTGTGAAAGAGTGGAACAATGGCCTTGATCTTTCTAGTGCTTGTGGAACGTTATTCTATTCCTCTATATAGTTCAGTATGTTTTTTATCCTGGTTTGAGAGAAAGACGTTGTTGTGTCGAAGTGCCGTGATCATGATAAATGTGAAGATCGAGCTGCGCATAAATTTGAAATTCCTCGTGAAATAAAAAATAATTCCAACTGAATGCTTTATACTGTTAATGAAGTGTTTGGAGATAATTGCACATCCCATAGTCAAATTTTTGAATGACACAAATGATTTTCGGAAGTTCGAGCAGTTTCTGAAGATGATGAACGTTCTTGTCGATCTGAGACATCAAGAACAGGTGATACTCATCGTTTTTGTAAGAAATTAATGGCATCATCATGATTGAATGGGTACCTCGAGACCAAACAGTAAAACAGCAGTACTACATTGAGGTCCTGAGAAAGTTCAGAGAAAGCGTGAGGAAGAAAAGGCAAAATCTGTAGAGCAACAACACGTGGATTTTGCACCCAGGCAACACCCCGGTGCACATTGTGCTCTCTGTAAAACAGTCTTTGGTGGACAGACGCCTAACTGTGTGCTTGAGCATCAACTATACTCAACAGATCTCCCACCATGCGATTTCTACTTGTTTCTTAAAGTGAAAAATGCTTTGATAGGAACACATTTTCAGTCTGTAGGAGAGGTGAAGGTAAAAACGGTACTCACTTACTGAAGATGGTGGCACCTAACCAACCGCAGCACTACTCTGTATGTGGTGGAAAACGCGTATGCAGCTATGTATTGATAGGGAAGGGAGTATGTTGAAAGGAATTAAAAGGTATTAGATATTGTTATCAACAAAGCTAATTTAAAACAAACAAACTAGTACGGTTATTTAATTGTAACAGTAGAAGGAATAGTAGTGATTTAGAAATAAATTTGATTGGGTTTGTGTGCTTTACCAGCAATTATCAGTCCAGTCACAGAAATTATGCTTATGGGGGCTTATGTGGCTTAAATGGCTTATTTTGTGAATATTGTGACAAATTATCTTGCTCCATCATATCTGAATCTAATAAAGAATGTCAAAAGTACAGGTGTTTAAAATATGATTTTATTCAGTTTCTTACGAACCAGTTATTATGTAAGGACTTAATATAACAAAAAATATTTTAAAATGAATCAGTGAAACCCTCTAGACTGGTGACCCCGACTTCCGGGTGGTGGACCGGTACTGGTTCGTCAATCAAATGGTACCAGACCTCCGAAATCCCTATTGCTATAATTTCCGACAACAAATCTGTGTGAAGCGGGGTTTTCTGCAGTGGCAGCAACCAAAACAAAACAACGGAATAAACTGGACGTAAGCAAAACACTTCAGGTGTCATTATGCCCTATTACCTTCATATGGAACCATTTCGTTGCAAAAAAACAAGCTCAGAGTTCTTACTGATTTAGCGCGTTCTAATGATTCAAAATGTTAAACCACTTTATATTTATTTTTTCGGTGTATTTATTTTGAAGGCATGTTTAAATACAATAAAATTATAATTATAACATCAAAACAATATAAAATATAAACAATCAACGCCCCCCCCCTCAACTGAGGGCTGTGGTAAAATTATCAAACACTGACCGGTCCGCGGCAGAAAAAAGACTGGGGACAGTGGCGTAACGTACACCCCCACATCACGTGGTTTGTAGGACTATAGGAGGCCCAAAGCCTATGCTATGTTTTGGCTTTTAATGCTTTGTGAGATCCGGCTTGGGGCCCAAAACTGATTTTGTAGGGTGGCCGTAACATTCTCCGTTACGCCACTTCCTGGGGAGCACTGCTCTAGACTACAAGAGCATTCGACTTAAATACATATGATTTAAAAAAAAGATTTTTATCCTATTTTCAAGTACTAGAAAAAATATTTATCAAGTCAGTTATAACCCTCTTTCTTCCTTCTGGTTATTTACATCAAATTATTAAGCGCCTTAAATGGGAAGCGTTGTTATATAAATGAAGGGGAGTTAAAGCGTTTTTGTCTTACGAAATGGGCGGTGGTCGCAAAAAAGTTTGAGAATTAATGGTCTACAAATTTGAGTGAGTTATTTATATACTTACGATAACGTTTTGAAGGGCATTTTTTTCTCTAGAGCATACTACACTTCAATATAGCCAACTGTCTGGCTTTTTTAAATGTATTAACATAATAAATGCCCTGATCAATATCAATATAAATAATGCTCTACACGTGTTCTCTATCCAAACGATTTGTTTTCTTTATGGAGAAATAAAACTGTGTGTTCAATTTAATTTTTTATAACTATCTAACTGTGTTCTAATATACGTACATTATAGATATATTTTTCTTTCAATATATGAGAAATTAAATTAAACACACATACACATTAATTTGCACATTTGGCTTTTCCTATATGATTATCAAACGAACAATGAATAAGAAATGAAGAACAGTTTTTAAAAAAGAGCATGAAAAGTGTGTGAAAGATAAAGAAAACCCGACCACATACACACCATAAAAACAGTATTTTTCAATTATTTTTATAAAACTTCAAATGATAACAATTTGACATCCGTTTTACATAAGAATTTTCTTTGTGATTTTAAAAAACTAAAACCGATTCTATTCCTCACTAACACCCCCCCCCCCATCAGATTACGCTAAAATTAGCCTGCATTTACTAACATACAAAACATGGAGTAAATTTAATTTATTAAATCTCTCTATTGTTATCTTCTTTTTAAAAATGTTGAAAAAAATTTCTTTCATTCAACATACATTAATGAACAATAATTTTTAGTCTAGATAATGATAACAGAGAAACTTCTCAAAATTAAGTACCACTTAATTAATGAAAATTTAAAATAAAAAGACCAGTATGCAGTAAACATTACTTTTTTCGTTGGTTGAAAAGGGAAAACTCCTGACATTAGTAGAAATGTTCGGTCAAATGGTTTCCTTTGCCTTGTGGTGAGTTTGAAATACATCTTCAGACAATAAAAATGCACGAAATGATGGGATGCTATAGAATAGGGGTCAGCAACCTATGGCACGCATGCCACATGTGGCACGTGGTACAATTCTCAGTGGTACTCTGCTCTACTCTACAAATTTGTCAATTTTTTGAATGGATAGAAGGTGATAAATTTCTAATGGATCTTTTTTGAATGGACCTTTCTAATGGACCTTCTCCAGAATCTTAGACACTTACGGAATTAAGATAAATTTACAGAGCTATTTTGTAAATTACTGAATGTCATTGCTGGAGAGATTTAATTGTGCACGCACTCTGCTTTCCACTTTTGGTTCTACATATCAAAACAAAAAACCTTCCCTCGTATGAAAAATATTTTAAGTCCGTAAAGAAATTGTTGAATGCTCAGAATCGTATCAAATTGAAAGTCACACATTATACCGCTGATTTTGAGATATGAAAGTAGAGCGGTGCAAGCTCGGGTTTGCATTAAATTTTTATTACATTTTTATGTAACTATAATGAAGGGAGATACTTATATTTTACGCTGTCTATTTCTTATTTTAATAAATATGTTTAAAAATACATAAAAAGTGCACAATTTTAATTATTTTTATTTTTGTTGAAGAAATATTTATGCTGTATTTTTATGTTAAGAAATATTGTTAAATGATGCAAAATCAATATGTAATAAAACTTTAAATTTAAATTATTGATCTCTATTCTCTAATTCTGCATTCCTTATCATCAGAATCGAATTGTTTCAAAAATGTCCTCGCACGCTGAATCATATTGGTAGATTTGTGTGGCACGCCATAGCTAAAAGGTTGCCGACCTTTGCTATAGAATATAATCCCTTTTTAGCTCGTTTTTCACGTAGTGTAAAAAAAAGCGATAATAGGACGCAAATTTTGTCTTCCTCTTCGTTCCATATTTTGTCGTACCTTTTTCTCAGCCAATAAGCAACCGATTGACCTCGGGTTTTCGGCATTGGGTCGCATTTGTTCCCTAGATGAGCCGAATCATATTTAAATTTATAATTTAAAAATGTTTAAAAAAATTTTTTTTAAATGTTTTTTTTAAAGTATAGTACACAACACACGCACACACACTACTTTCTGTTAGTAAAAAGTTCATTAGTTGTATTATTGTAAAATACAACATGTGAAAAACACGCTAAAATTACTTGGCCATGCCAATGATTGAATGCAATTTTTCGCTTTAAGGTATCCGACTACTTGCGACAATTTTTTAAAAAAAGAAATAGAGATATGGAGATTTTTTTTGTTGTTTTTAGATGTGTTTAGTATATTTTAATAAAAAAAATGCTAAAATTAATGTAAGAAAAAGAAATTATTATTATTAAAATGGAAAAAAATTGGTAAAAAGTTTCAAAAAATTACATAAACGCGATACATTCTGTACCAAAAGTTTATGAACAAATTTTAAATTTTTCAATTCTGATGTGTTCTTATGCTTTTGATTTTTGAAATGACCTTCCGGATAAGAGATATTTTAATTTTTACAAAAAAACAGAGCACTTTATCTTTGTTATTATATGAATTGCTTAAAAAACAGTGATTATATTCACATAAGGGACTGTAAATTTTGTAATAAAACAGTGATTGATAAATCTGAAAATTGAAACACTTTTACTAATAAACAGAATATACACAAAAAATTTCAGTTAATTATCTTCAAAACTTTTTTAGCAATCGCTGAATCCGTTTGAGTATTTTAAAAAATCACATTTCAAGTAAAACGCGTTTTAAAGTCTGACATATCTTGTTTTAAGTAATGACATCTGCTTTTACTAAAACACTTGTAGTTTTTGTTCTAGTGAACGGGAAATAATGAATTTGGTATTGTTATAAAGCTAATAAGATAGACTATAAAGTAACATCATAAAAAATTGTCAATTTTTCGCAAAATTCTCAGTTTTAGGGTATTCGGATACCTTAAATAGGAAAAACACTCCACCTTTTTGTCAGAAGTTGAAATTAATGGGAATCAGCTGTACTACGTAATTGATAAGAACTAATACTATTTAATAAATAAATACTACTATGTCAGATAAACTGAGATAGGCGCAGTAAGCCTTGGCCCTCATGGGCTGTTGTACCACTGAGTTCAGTTCAGTACAATGTCAGATTGAGTAAACGCTCCTACTGCTCGCTAAAAGAATAAAACGTTTGTAACTCATGTTTCTTTCTTATTTTATTTTTATCGAATTTGTGGCAGGACGAATTCTTCACAAACGTTGACAACCGTAACCATTAAAGCACAGCTTTCTCAAGGATTTTCTCAAAATTTTATAGGCTAGTAATTAGAGTCAATACATTTATGCTAAACACAAACTCTTTCGCGCACAAAATAAATAAAAATGAGATGAAAAACAGGGTGCTTATAATTCTAAATAATATTTACCATTGCTTTTTTTTTTTTTTTTAAAGTGGATTCAAAATCTACCGACAAAGATGTATATTCTTTTGTGCAAGGTTTATTGTTGCATACTATTCACTCTTTTTAAAGAAGCAATATATCAAGTTACGCGAAAAATATATAACATTCTCATCCATTAAATATTTTACTAACTTAAGGTATCCGACTACCCTAATATTGGGAATTTTGCCAAAAATTGACAAATTTTTTATGATTTTATTTTATAGGTCATCTTATTAGCTTTATAAAAATACTAAGTTTATTATTTTCCGTTCACTAGAACAAAAACTGCAAGTGTTTTAGTAAAAGAAGATGCTATTACTTTTTAAAAGCAAGACTTTAAAACGCGTTTTACTCGAAATGTGTTTTTTTGAAATGCTCAAACGGAGCCAGCGATTGCTAAAAAAGTTTTGAACTGAAATTTTTGTGTATGTTCTGTATAATAGTGGAAGTGTTTCTTCAGATTTATTAATCACTATTTTATTACGAAATTTTCAGTCCCTTATGTTAATATTACCTCTGTTTTTTTAAGCAATTTCATATAATAACTAAGATAAAGTGCTCTAGTTTTTGTAAAAATTAAAATATCTCTTATCCTGAAGGTCATTTCAAAAATGAATAACATAGCAACACATCAGAATTGAAAAATTTGTTCATAAACCTTTGAAATGACGGGCCGCGTTTATGTTATTTTTTGTAAATTTTTACCCATTTTTTCCCGTTTTATTAGTAATATCATTTCTTTTTATCTTCTTAATTTTAGCATATTTTTTTCTTAGAATGTACTAAACAAATCTAAAAACAACAACAAAAACATCCCCATGTCTTCATTTTTTAAAAAAAAAATTTCAAAGCAGTGGAATGTCTTAATGGTAAAGCTTTCAGATATATTCAGCTTGTTTGTTTCAGCTTGTTATTTTGTTGCTACATCATAAATTTAATGAAAATTCATGAAATTTCTCAGTTGTTTTGGATATAATTTTAAGTTTTGCTGTTGTTTTGGCAAATTTGCTTAATTTTTATTTACTGTACAATCTTGATTGAAGGTTTCTTACTATTTATGAACTATTTTTATGATTTTCTCTGTTTTTTTAGTAGTTCGCTAAGTATAACAGAAATAGAATCTTTTGCCATAAATATAAGCATTACAGTGTTGAAAAAAAACTTTATTGATGTATATGACAGGATTTATTTGGTAGATTTTTCAAATTATCCGATAGATTATTTGTCAGATAAATAAAATAATTTCTCATGAATTTATGATGTGTATTAATAAAAATTAAATGTAATTTTCCATGCATTTAAAACAGAACTATCAAAACTTATATACTGTGAAAGAAAAAAATATGCTACAGAGAAGTATAAAAATAAATGTTCTTTTGAAAATGAATTTTTGAATACACTCTCCTTCATTTTCAGTTACTAACATCCAGTGAAATATGACCTCCATTAAAATGCCACATCTCTCAGAAATTAAAAGATAATATGGAGATATGACGAATTTACATCACTTAAAAGCAATTATGCAAGACCAAATACATCTTTTACTCGATAATTTCATTTCATATAACGCTTAACATTTCTCATTCAACTAACCTTCCTCCACACGAAAGCATTAAAACTCTATTACCAGCAACACCACATACCACCGAAATCAATTAAAATAATAGGCACTTATTTATTACTACCCAGTATCAATCTGATTATACCCCTCCCCCGAAGTCATCGATGCGGCTGCTTGCATACTGTTTCCAAAAGATCAGATGCACGGGTTGGTGGCTTTTGAATTAATGATAAGGACATGCCATTATCTAGCCCCGAAATATCCTCATCGTTAAAGCAAAGCCACCTAAATCTTGAACCTTCTCTTCTCCTTCCTGTCTGAAGTCGTCCGAAATAGCATGGGCATATCGATCATGGATTGCGTGTCGGGCTGGATTTGCTTTTTACCTGTCTACGCCCTGCGATAATAGCAGGGCACGAGGGAAGAGCGGGCTATTCCCAGAAACTCCGCTCTTCACTTTTTGGGAAGAATAGTTATGTGACGCTTCATGATTCCAGTTAATGATATGCAACGGAGTAATGGATGGGGTGTTCCATCCGATTGGAAATGCCTCCGTGATTTTTGGACTGGGGGGTTGGTGCAGGAAATAGTGAAATGTATTAAAATTAGAATAGTGTAAGGTATTTTGAGATGAACAGTTATGTAGATATGGTTTTAAAATAATTACATACACGCCATAATATTTTTCTTTTTTTTTTAAAGGTATGGTTTCGAACTCATGACCGTCTTTGTTTCTGTTGAGTCGTGCATGGTCACGATAGACTAGTGATCAAGATCGCGGACTCGTGCCTAAGATGTCATGAGTTTGAGTCTAGTGCAATTGAAAACTCGTCGTGTACAGGGGGCACGTAAAATCTGTCGAGCTCAAAACCCTCCAGTTGGCGTAAAGTGGTAGTTTAGAGAGGGGGTAGCGCAGGTTTTGTCCTCATCACTTAACCGAGGCTCAATATTACGTGGTCCGTCAACAATAGCCTTTTGTATATTTTTTGGGGATCTTTTGGTATATGCATTTCAAAAGTAACTTCTCGGAGTGTCGGTTCGAAGCTCGCAACCCTTTGGGTGAGCTCGATTCTCCCGAGTAAGTAAGTAACAATAGACATTGTGTTGCATTATAGGGCGACGTTAATAAAACTCTCACTGTCGAGTCATGCGTTCGAGTTCTGGTACCATTGAACACCTATGGCTATTGTAGCCTAGTGGTCTTGGTCACGGACTCGTAGCCAGCATGTCATGGGGTCGAGCCTAGTGCCATTGAAGACCCGCCATGTAGAGGGTTGATGCGCATTGAATATGTTGAGGCTCAATATCTTCCCGTTGGCATGGAATAGAAGTTTGAAAAAAGGGCTGCTAGCCTAGATGTAGCCCTCGTCGCTTGGTCGAGGCTCAAAAGGACGAGGGTTATTGGAGGTTCACCTCCAATAACCCTCGTGTTGCATTATAGTGCAGCTTTTATATGACACTTACTCTCACGCCATTGAAGACCCATCGTGTAGAGGTGCTGATGCACATTAAATCTCTCGAAGCTCAAAGACCTCCCGTTAGCATGGCATGGAGGTCTGGAGAGTGGACTGTCAGCTCGAGTGTCACTGGAGCAAGGTTGAAATTACCAAGTCTGTGACCAATAGCCCTTTTGTAGCTACAAAGTTCGAGAATCCATGTATTTTTCATTCTTCTATTCTTTCATGTGTGTGTGTGAGAGAGAGAAGGATTTAACACAAAAGAAAAACTACTTGATGCGAAAAGTGCATGAAATTTTAAAAAGACCTAAAAATTTTGCTAACTTATGAAATTTGATTTTTTTGTGTGTCAGAAATAGAAAGATTCTATGAAAATTATTTTCAATTAAATAATATTAAATAAACTATCGAGTGCAGTAGCGCACACAGGAATTTTTTAAGTAGGAGGGGGGGGGTTCGCGGTTGAAAGTCCACTATTCTCGTACCATGCTCTAATACGCCACCCAAAATATTTTTTTAATTCTCTGTCGATTTTCTGCAACAAAATCAGTAAAAAATTAATTAATTAATGAATAATTATCACTAATTAATAAAATTAATTATTAATAACGAATACTTAATTACATTTTACGTACTATATACATAGGATAATAATCAGTCTAGGGCTTTAGGGGGGTTCGCACTTGAGACCCCCCTTGTGTGCGCCACTGATCAAGCAGGAATTGAATTTACATAATAAGAAAAAAATTCGAAATAAAACTGAAAAGGGTACGCTTGAAATTCCTTTTTTTATCAACATGAATTCTTTTTTCTTTAAGCTAATTAATTTATTCAGAAAAATTAATCTACATCAATCGGATGATAAAAATAAAAAGATATAAGAGCCTTTGTGCATACTGGAGACTTAAAAAAAAATGCCTATAAACTTTGATAATCCAATTTTTACCAAGCAGAGTACCGTCAAAAGACAATTGAGAAAAATCATAATTATCTAACTGTTTACAAATCAGAATGTTTTATTTACAGATGCCCATTGTGAAACACTTTTTTTTTTTGTTATCTTACAGATAATTTGACATGTAACAAAATGTCATGCTTTGTCAGTGGTAATGTCTCAGTATTAACAAAGGCGTCCTAAGAAGTTTGTTATATTATTGGCAATCATATAAAACCGTTTACTGATGCAAAAATTTTGAAGAAGTGTTTCTTAAATTCTTTTAATTTATATAGTGTTAGGCCAAAAATAAATAAAAAATAGTAATTAAAAAAAAGCAAAACAGGAATTATAATATTTTGATCAATTTTTCATATTTTAAATTTCTAATGTTATCTTTATCTTAAACTTATCTTCATGCAAAAGGAGGCGTGGCTACAGCAGACGTGGTTCGAGTGGACACATAACATTTCGTGGTCTGAGCGGACACATTCCCCCCCCCCCCCCATCATAGAACAGATTCGATTACCGAATTGCAAGGATAAATACATTTTTGCCAATCTAATTTAATTATTTGTATTAAATTCTTAAGGTATTATAGTGCGAATACATTTTAAATATAGCGAAATGTAATATAAATAAAAACTTTCAGAGAAATATTTAAAAATTAATAGTAATTAACAATATAAAGAAGGGTATGAACGAATTTCAGGCATTTTGTGGAAAACTGTATTTTAGAATCAAATAAATATTAGAACAGGTGCAATTGCCATAAAATTAATTAGTTTCGTGAATGTAAGTAAAAACAAATACTAGAAGTAAAATACGCAAGATACAAGTTGATGAAAGAAAAATAAATACAAGTAAATAAATACTAACTAACCTTTATTATAAAGACATAAATATCATTTACCATTGGATTTAGTCCAACCTAGTTACAAAACTTAAAGATTTTAGACATCTTTCTAAATTGTTTGATATTTCGAATTCTTTTAGGATGTTTTCAATTCTTTCATTAATTTTGCATACGCTTTTTTCCTTTTTATTCCAGGGTCGCCTAATCCCCTGAATTTCAAATTAAAAGACACTTTTTGTGTCTCTTCTTTTAGTATTTTAACTTTTATCTTTGTAATTTGGTAATCGAATCTGTTCTAAGATGGGGGGGGGGGATGTGTCCGCTCAAACCACGATGAATTTCAAAGTGTCCGCTCGAATCACGTCCGCTGTAGCCACGCAGCCATGCAAAATACTCATTATTTCTCACACAGCTATAAACATGTTAATGCCATTCTGAAGAATGTGTATAAGTGAAAAATATTTCTCAATGTGTACAAAACAAAGTATAGAAACAAATGAAACTCAGAATATGTTATGCGATTACAGCTAATCTAAATAAACCTAGACTTCGACAGTTTGTGTGAAAAAATGCAAGCACGTATCCCAGTTACTAAATATAATGCATGGGTAGGTGGCACTTGGAACACAGAATGATGTTATTAATGAGTAAATTATATTAAAAGTAGATTAAAATTTTTTAATTTTAAATGCAATACTTTTTTAATTGCCTTTACATCGATCTATTTCAATATTATTTTAAGATATATTCTTCTAAATGTGTGTGCGGTATAAGGTCCCCCGAAAGCACCTTCTTGTTCTAGGGGTTTCGTGAGTTGAAAAAGTTTGAAGAGACCACTGGTCTGCATTAAGATTTTTAATTCTTTGATTTCTGCGCTGTGAGTATAGTTTTCTAAAATTCTTCTTTTAAAAATCTATATTTTTTGCAAACCTTTTAAAAATTGGTCATTTTTATTTATTTCGAAGTTTTTGCTTGTTGTACTTTCTTTCTGTCAGGACTTTTCCTTATATTAGACTATCGAGTCACAAAGGAAGAAGGTTGGTGCCGTACTAGTTTAACCTCACTTATTTGGTCCCAAGTCCGAAATTGATTTTTCGTTTGCAAGGCTCCATTTTTTTTGAAAATCCTTGTTTCTTTGCACCATGTGCTTTCTTTTGCACATTCATTTTCTTTTAAATCTATATTTATAACTACATATATAAAATAAACCATTAAGAAAATTATTCTCAAAAAATAATATTTATGGTAGAACCAAACGCGAAGTAGTTCGAATTGAAGTAATTATAAATGATTGCTGCACACAAATAAATATTGTTATTTTTAGAGCTTTATAGAACATTGATGACGTAATACAGTGTTATTCATTGTCTACTTAATTTTTATTCACATAAAATTATTCGTGTACAGAAGTTTAATTATCTGAATGTTAAACATTTTATTTTAGCAAATAATTAAAACCCATAAAATTAATTCAATTACTTTTGTAACTAAGCCTACATTTTGGTTTTATTTTTGATGTGTAACATCTTTACTCTCGGTTGCTGGATATTTGTTGGTGTGATTTCGTGAAAAGGGACGGAAATGCGTAACCGGAAGTCGGGGGAAGCGCGCGCTGTTTGATTTGACCAATTCAGCGCCATGGGGTGTCTCTTCGCTACCCTGGTCTGGGGGTCCAACTGTAGTAGCAATCAAGACGCCCGATTACCGCACATACCAGCTAGTCTTATTTGACTTCATCCAGAATAAACTTATGATTCTTATGCTCAAATGTCAAAGTCTCAGGGCTCGTTGTGTGTGAAATCTGAGGATATATTTATATATGTGTAAACTATATATTAATAATTATATTTCCTGGTAAGCGTCTGACAAAGCTCATCATTCTTAAAAAAAATAGGAGTAAGTAATATGGAATTATTTGAATAAATATTTAAGTGCTTATCATTTTCATACTTTGAGGTTAATTCTTGTCACTGTCAATATAATATTTTTAATTGTGATTAAAAAAGATTTCTCGATTAAAAAAAACTAACTAATTAAGTAAACGGGTATTTTTGATTTTCTCTAATATTTCTAATTTTTAAGCATGCGCTTGACGGTGTCTCTTCGCTACCCTCGTCTGGGGGTCCAACTGTAGTAGCAATTAAGACGCCCGCCTACCGCACATACCAGCAAGTCTTGTCATTTTGGTGGTCGCATACATTTCTCCGAATCAAACAGTTACAGATTTCCTTTATTTTGTACTTATACCGTATACCGAAGGTGGTTCTGCTCTTTTTTAAGAAAACTATCACTCGCTTCCCATGATTTTGAGTGGTGATTTTAACGTTAACTTCAGTTTGCCAGAAGCTGAGCCGCTCATAGCTTTTCTGAAAGATGAACTCAAGCTCGAAATAAACACTAATCGAAATACTTCGACAACTAACAGTGGTACTGTTATTGACGCCGTTTTTCAACGATTTTTAAATTCTTTGAAATTACAAGTATATGTGTCATACTTTAGTTTTCATAAATATATTGCCTCCACTCTTCCCCAAAATGAACAATAATAAATATTTTTGATAAAAATCTGCCTTACTCCTTGGGTTAATTAAATAAAATTTCATTAAGGATCTAATTATTCGATAGAAAATTATTTCCAGTCATAACCGATTCATTTCTTTCAGGATTAAAATCACTATTGCGTATTTACCATGATAACAAGTCAGATGTTACACATGATATGCGACTACTGTAAGACTCGTTTTTTGTGTGATGATTTTGAAGTTTTTAAATGAATTTATACAGAAAGATATTTATGTTAACGTAAGACAATATAATTTGTGAAAAAAAGTTTTTTTTTAATATAAATTACGAACAATTTAAAATTACTATCTCTACTTATAATTGCCACAATGCAAAAATGATTTCAAGTATCATCACAGCCTAATAAAAATACATGTTTTTTTAGTTCTAAAAATACCACTTTAATTGCTGAGCAATTCTTTATTGGTTATAAAGAAAACACGAAGCTATTACTGTCCATTGCACTTTATCCATAAATTGGATTTAAAAAGCTATTTATAACTGTAACTGTACTGAGTTTTCCTTTTTTTTTAAAGATAACTCAGCGATTTTTTCCAATGATACACACACCGAAAGAATATAAGCTCTGTTAAAAAAACATTTAGCTCAAATATAAAAAGTTGTGAATTTTCCGAAATAATTTGTCTGTTTCAATGTAACATTTTTTCTTTGCAAGTGAAAAAGTAAATGTGTGTTCCTAAAACAAAAGTGACATTAGTAGTTTTTTATTGTTTTAGTTCCAAAAAATTTAAAAAATGTACCAGTATTTTTCTAATTAAGATAAATAACTTCATTAAAATTTTCTTAAGAAATAATACATATTTATATATGAATTAAAAAATTTGGTATTCTTAAGTAGTATCGCACCAATCGCCAACGTTCAAGATAACTCGCCAAGTTGGCAACCCTAATTTCGTATGTGTCATATGCGCTGAATGGACTAAATTCATGACGGTCGCATGATAATATAAACACGTGTTCTACATTGAATTTAAAACGGACAATAAACTAGCTCGTACTTTTTATTCTATTTGTAAAACTTTGGTAAAATTTCAAATTGTTCAGTTGGGTAAAGATGCTCAAGAGTTATAAAAAGAAATTTCTGCAAAAAGATTTTAAAATTTAAAAAAAAAAGTCTTGTTTTATACATGTACGTTTAAATAAAGTGAGACAAATATTAATTTTAAAAAAAAAGTTTCTGTAAAAAGCGTAATTTGGCAACAACGAAGTGCATGAACTGATTTGCTGAAAATAGATAATTGCATTTATCGTGACTATGACGTCACATGTGTTTTTGAACTTGATTGGCTAAAAACACGTGGTTTAAAATTATCATGTGATTATGACGTCACATGAATTTAGTCCTGCGATAATACGAAAGTACCAAAAAATCTTTTTTGTCATTAAATTAAGCTTTATTAATCGTCATTATTTATTTTTTAAGTGATTTTTTTTATTGTTCGTCAGACATAGCTTAGAATTAGATTAATAAAAATGTGCAATTATTTCTTTGAATACTACTTATCCGAAATTTTTTAATTTACGTAGTGTACTAAGGCAAGGGTTGGGGCATACCTCGACATTTTGTATAGATGGTTGAGGCTCTTCAAGACTCCTCTCTCTCTAGCTAAATGAACTATTAGAAAATAATATCTACTGAAAAAAGTGTTGCTTTTTTCCTTTCTCTCCATTATAATTATCTATCGAAAAGATTTACCTTTTTTGAGTTTTTGACTGACTTAAGATTTATGTATTAAGTTGTTCTTTATTGACACAGTGTATTGAGAATCAATAAAATATTTAAATTAGTTCTAAATTACAGTAACGGTCTAATTTATTGGTAAAAATGCCGCCGTGAGGAGACACTACTTTAAGTGATTTCGTGCAATGTCTGCTTATTTACATACATGAGTTAGGGAGCATTTTTGAGTATGAGAAAGGGATACAAATAAAACCCGAACATAAGTGGAAAAAAACACATTCCGTAATTTGCGACGTATTTAAAGGTTAACGTATAAAATAGAATTCAAATGACTTTTATAGAAGGAGCAATAAAAGTCAGTTCTAATTACAGTAATACCCCAAACTTTTAACGATAGGTGGAACTGAGTGTTAACCGCGTAAGTATTCAGCATATAAAAACATATGCATTCTTTTTTTTGGAGCCAGAGACGAAAGAAAATAGTTCAGAAAAAAAATGTTAACATATAAAATCTTAATTAACAAATAGAAAATTGCAAACCGAAGTTATTTTGATGCAGAAGATTTCATAAAATTTAACAAAGTAGCCTGCCGGTTCCAAAAAATTTCTTCCCAAAGTTTTTTTGCAGCATGCTAATAGTATTTGGATTCTTTGTTTTGTTGAAAAAAATGTTCTCTTCGTTGGAGTCCTGTATTTTCTATATATATATATTGTAACCCTTTTTCAACTAAACTGAGGCCTTCCATCAAATTCCCAACCGTCATTCGATCTTCTGATTGAACTGGGTCTAAAAACTCAAGTTCTTCAATGTCTTGCTCTTGCTCATGCATTTCTATGAGCTCATCCATTGTCAGCTTCTGATTGTGGATATCCAGTATAGTTCTTGAACGTCATTTATATCTTCTTCTAAATTTATT
>BMAO01032414.1:281606-308807 GCA_019973975.1 Trichonephila clavata | reverse complement strand
AAAAAACACATAAAAGCCCATTTATCTTACACTAAGATTTTACTTCAAACTATGACATCAGTTTGTATACGCCTTCAGTCAGCAATAAATGTTGCATTTCATTTTAGGTTGATATATTTGTGAACCCATGTGCAATATGAGATTCTATACCCTGAGGCTAATAGCTCTATATAGCATGCGAAAGATAAAGCGAGGTTTCAGAAGACAAAAAAAAATTATATTGAAAAATCTTTCTTCTTATTTTTAAATTTCTTTGTCTAGTTGCAAACATCAACCACAATACATTGCTAAGGATTTAACGTCCTAGCCACATATACTCAAAGGATTTCTGACTGGAATTTACTCTATTTCTATTGCATCTGCTTGACTGTAGAATAACAAACTGGAACAAATTGAATACAACATGAATAATATCTGCAGATAGCATAAAATCAAAAGAAGCTAGGAAGGAAGAAAATATAGCTTTCATTCTTGCATGTTAGATACAGCAGCATTTGGTTTGGAAGTAAGTTGCTGTGAGATTGCGATCCCTACTCATTTTTTCTTTATTCCTTAAATATACTGGATGAATTATTATCTTTTAAAATAAAACAAATTTTTTTAAACTTGATAACAAGTGCTATGAAGCATTGATCAGATAACTGAAAGAGACATTATTTTTATTAGAATTATACTTCTGGTTTCTAATTAAATCTCTAATATATTTTTCACTCACCGTTCTTCACCATGATTTTTATTGGTTATAAGACTTCCTAGATATTTTGTAGTATTATATAAAAAATAATAGCCAAATGACTTATAACCTGCCTCTAATTTTCATGGCTCCTTAAATCAGAACGATAGAAAATATCCTTTAGTATCTTCAAAAAGTACTTTTCAAAATAATAGACTCTATTACTTATTGTTTTAAATTTATAAAACTTATTATTTTTGTCGTATGACGTCATTCATTAATAAAAGCTATTAGTCAGTTTAAATGTCGGAAGATTATTTCTAAGTGGTTAAGTGGCGTGAAAGTATCAGGAATTGCAAACCAACTTAAAATACCATATAGATGCGTAATAAGGATATATAAGGCGCATTTAACTAAATGTAAAACAAAAGTTTCATCTTTTGGGGTGTATATATTCCAAAGAAAATGATAAAACATGATGAGGAGAAATTGAAGTGAATTGTGAAAAATTATAGTTAAAACAGACAATTGACAAATTTACAAATTACAAAGGAGTTCAATTTAAAAGAAACAAAAATATCTTATAGAACAATACAAAGTGAACTAATACTTCTTGAGCTTGAAAGTCGACGACCAACACGAAAAACTTATTTGTCAGCTTTAAATTGAAACATTCGTCATGCCTGGACTAAATAATACAAAATCTGGGACATAGAAATGCAGGGAAAAAGTTCTTTGAACCGGAAATTCTTCTTGTCTTACCCTTTTGTACAAATGATGGTAGACAAACAATTCATCTGGGAGAACATGAAAATATTCATCAAGATTGCTTACAACCAGTCGTCTAGGCTGGAACCAACAGATTAATGAAAAGGGAACATTTGGTTTAAATTGGAATGATCTCTTAATCACTATAAATCGTATGGGAGCTGAAAATGAGTACGTATTTCATTTAGAAAGTATTGATTAACCATTAATGGATTATTGGTTTCAAGATGTTGACGGAATATATCAAGACGAAAGTGTTACTCCCCGTCACGTCCAAAATGAACAGACCTGCCTTATCCATAACCATGGTGTGTTTCATCATCTAAAATGGCCATACAAAAGTTCAAATATCAGTGTAATTGAAAATCTCTGGAATGAATTGGAAAATAATTTAATAGAGTTGAATAAACTTTTAACAAATATCAAGGAAATAGAAATATCGCTTCATAAATCATAGTCTGAAATCCCTGTAGAGACTTGTCAGAAGTTTATTGCATCAGTACTACGAATAATTAATACTCATTGCTAAGCAAAAAGGCGGAAACATCAAATATTAGATAAGGTGATGAGTCATTTCGTCAGTAGGTTTGTATTTACGAGTAGGATAACATTTTGTGTGTGTGTCCAGTGGTAGTGTATCGCTCATCCACATCACAGGTCCGGGGTTCTATCTTTGAGCTGGGAAAGGTCGACTCAGCCTTACCTCTCTTCAGTGTGTCGACAAATGAGTACCAAGATTACTTGGGGACCAAACAATTAGAGTTTTGCTACAGATTGACAACCTGATAGGGATATCTGTTTTTGCACTTTAACGCTCATACCACGAATACTGAGATGGGCACACAACGCTTTGGCCCTTATAGGCTGTTCCACCACTGAGTTTAAGATATTATTTTATAAATGATTCAATGTAATTTTCCTATAGAACATTGTATTACAATTTTATGTAATGTAATTAATACTTGCTTTAGTTCCCTCTAATCATAGATCTTTGATTTATTTGTTTGAAATAACTATCATTTCATATTGGTTGCTTAAATTTAGCAATTATTTAAAGCATTGCACTAAAAATTAAATTATTAATATAAAAAATGTTTATAGTATTACAAAAGGTACAAATGAATATAAATGATTAAACAAGACAATATGCCATTTCCAACAAACTCATATTATTGGAGTAAATTGTCGATAAAATATTTTCAATTGTTTCTGGCATCCAGTTAATATTAGTAAAACACGCAAAAATAAAGAGGGAAGATAAAGAAAGGTTAAATTTTGTATACATTTTTTTTTTTTGTATTTGTAATAAGAAAACTCTTCACAATAAAATTTGCTCTAAACGCTTATCAGTTATTTTGAGTAAAAAACCGTAAAATAGTTCACGAAATAGTACGTAATTACTAAGTAAATACACTTTTAAATATTTTTCAGCTATAATTATTATTCATCATATACACAAGTATGCATATTTTATGTAACCATTTTATAAATTATTCGTTTTATCAATAGTTTTTAAAACTATTTTTTATTTAAAAGAAGAGTCTATCAGTAACTTATAATATTTATTTTATTTTACATAAATTTTGAAAAATACTTCTTTTTTGTCTGGCTTTTCTTGAGAGAATGTCTTAGATATTCTTTCAGGTAAGAATAATAAAGAGCAAACCATTTTTGTTTTAAATACTACAGCCAGACAGTTTACTCCAAATTATATGCTTTTATAAATTGAGCAGAAAAGATCAATGGTTACAATTGCGTTTAGAATGACTCATCCTTGTCCATTCAAACTTAGCTTGGATCAAAAACAAAAAAAAAGGTCTTACTAAGTTGAAGAATTCAATTTCATATTTAACATGTTTGAAGGCAAAGAAGGGCTATATACATGTATATATAATAACAGCCATAAAAACCAAGAAATTCAAACTTTTCTTCTTGTACCTTTTATGGTTTATAAAGTAGGGAAAAAAACATGATCTTCAAACACTTTCTCTTCGTTTGCAATGACGAGACACCCACACAGTAAAAGGCTAGACTAAGCTATGAGCACTTAGGGAGCAGTTCATTATTGGGAAAAGCTTCTGTTCTCCCTCTCCTAGACAAGAAAGACACGGATTCCTACGATTAAGACCACATAATGGGAATAATCGCAGCACAAATAAACGGATGTAATGTTTTTAATTTTTGGAAGGTTCTTGTTTCTTTTCCTCAGAGTTTTGTATTAATAAGGAACAGCAATAATAAGTTAAAATATATAATATTATCGTTCTAAAAATGGAATAGTACGCATGAAAGTTATTTATGAAAATTTTGAACACTTTGATATCAAAAGAAAATTTATTATTCTAGAGTTATATTACTGTGTCGTGTATTATAACCTTCCCTAAAATTATCCTCATCTCGTCTAGTATTACTCATACTTAAATGTGTAAGCGAGTTAACGAATTCACAAGATACATTTACAAATAACAATATTTATTAATTTTTCTTAATCAAGGAAGGTCATATACACTATTCAAATATAAGAACAATAAAATACAGTGGAGAATGAGAAGGGGTCACTAATTGCGGAACTACGAAATCTAAACTGAATCCACGAAGAATAAGCGCGTACAACTACAGCTACACGTATACGTAATTACAATTATTAAATCACTAACCTGATTTCTTAAACTATTGCAGGTTCATCTTGTAGGTTACTTGGATCTTGATTGGATAGGATCAAAGCTAGAATTCCCTCTTTAAATATACAAATTCTATCTTCAGCTTTTCTCGTAGCTTTTCTACGGACTAATTTTATCAACAACTATGAGTTGGATTCCCGACGGTTCGATTCACTTTACTTTACAAAACCTACTTCTTCACTTGACAACTATTACTCATTTCATATCATCCTCTCCCGATAACTCGCTAAACCCGAACTTATATAAAATATGTCATTTGCATAAATCACGCTTTGGCTCCCGGTGGAGATTGGTTGAAATAAATAAAATTTAAAAGAAATATGTAGAGGATTAGTAAAGAACCGTACAGATCCGTCACAACTGTATTTTTTTGTCTTGATCGCAGGTTTAAATTATGTTCGATATTAATTATTAAATTCTTAGATGGTGAGTTTGAAGACACTTTTCTCTACATTTGCAATGCGTCGCCCATACAGTACAGTGATTAGTGTACAGTGGAATCCCGGAGAAGGTATGAATGTTTGTAAATGTATAGAGCTTTCGTGGAAAAAGGGGGGTACTCTAAATAGCCGTCGAGCCGCAAGTTCTCTCGTGAGGTTGGTAGAAGAGGAAGGGAGGTAGGAGGCTCCTGACAACCCTCAGGGAGTTCTCCCTCAAATTTGGGGTGGTACCGACCCAAATCGTACTGCCACTTGCAAGGTGCTCAAAGCTAAGGCTAACGACAGGCGTAAAAAGCTAGCCCTTAGCCGCGATGAATTTCATGAAAATTGATCTAATGTTTCTGTCTATCAGGTGGCATAAGTATCCATAACGCATTTGCAATACAATAGTTTTTAATGTTTTTAGCTCCACAAAGATTTGTAGAGGTAATGTTTTGTTATTTTATGTCCTTAAAATCATTATCATGAATTATTTATTAGATTGATTTCCTTTGTATTTTTGGAGCTCGATACAATGCACTACTACGTAAGCCAAATAAGTTTGTAATAAAAACAGTGCACTAATTTTCGGTATTAAATAAAAAAAATTGACCTTCTACAACCAATGCAGGCACTTAACAATCTGTGATAATTTCACAATACTTGACAAATATAAAGTTGGGTGAAATGTATTGTTCACCGATTCATATTATAACTTACCAAAGTACAAAGCATTGCAAAACCAAACCTACAGCTGTCAATATCAGGTCATCAAGGAAGAACCATCTAAAATAGAATATATGAAAACTCAAAAGTGTGCAGATGAATATTAATCTGAATTTATAAAAAAAAAGAAACATAATTTTTTGAATAATCCTGTATTTCATACAATAGTCCAGAATTTTTGTCAACAATTAAAAACTCAGGAAACGTAATATTTCTAATCAAAATATCTTTTCCATCATGTAATATAATCCATTTACTAAAAAACTATTTTTGATATACGTACTGGTACACAACATCAAATGTATAAATGTCCACTTATATTCCCTGAAGTCGTAACAAAAAGGCATCAATCTTCAAGCATCAATTGCGGAACTAACTGCACCAGTTTAACTGACTGTAAAATAAATTGCTTCAGTAAAGCCCAATTTTAAAAAAATTAAATTATACCCGTAGGAAGATGATTTAGGGTGGCAGAAAACATAATTATATCATTGTATATAACACAATACAACGAATATAAAAAAAGAAGTTAGTTAACTTGTTACATAAGCAGGAGGCTTATTTATTTATACTCACGAAGGAAAAAAAAATCAAATTGTAACGGTTCTCTTCTTCCAGTTCTTCAACTAATTCTTTAGGCTGAATCAATTTTCAGTAAATCGCATAATTTTAGGACATATATCTGTAAAGGAACCATGATTTATATAAATGTGTATCACTATTTTAGAGTTAAGTAAATCGAGTTTGTGAAGGTAGATAGCAATTAGACGCATTGATGTTGGCTTAAAAAGTCATAGTTATAAAATGTATAAATTCCCACTACCAGCATCTAATTTATACAAATGATAAGCTTGCTCCCAAGATTTCTCTAAAATATACCTTGCTTCATCATCTAGATATTCAATAGAATCTATCTCAAAACTAATCCATCTACTATGACCCAAATCTGATCGTAAAAACTCAACATCATTAGTACTACCTAAAAAAGAAGCGATACGAGAGGCTATAGTTTCATCTTCTTGATAAGGCAAGCGGACATTAACATAACGCTGAGCCAACCAAGTCTTGATTACGTGGGCATTAGAACGAAGCTGATGAAGTTCATCTAAATTTATAATGAAGTTTCTGATCAACGACTTTTGTGCATCCTTCTCATTACTAATAATTGGATTGCCATTATAGTACCTTATAAGAGAAGAAGGGCATAAAAATTCACAAAAATAACTCTTACCTATATTTTCTTTTACAGAACATAAAATCAAGGCATGTTTATTGATCCCTTCAGGTTCAAAAACAGTACGAACAGCCCTAATCATCCATTTCTTAAGATGTGTATACCAATAGTGAATATTACTAGGAGTCGGATTTTTTAAATGAACCATAACTGGACAGCTTTATGAATATAGTCTTCAGAACCAGTAAATTCATTTCCTTCAAAAGCTAAAAAATAGGACTCTATAGGATTAAAACGTTCTACAAAAAAAGACTTTAATATACAGTTAATCAAATCTAAAGAACACTCAAAACCATGTCTATCTAAATTATCTCTCAGCTCATTTACGTTAACTTTTTCCCATACATTACTATCTTTTTTACTACTCATCTCACGTTCTTGAGTAACTATATTCAACCGAAAATTAAACTTACTACTCAAGTAGGATTTCACTTTACCGCGTTTAGTATTACATAACGTTTTAACTCTATGATTACCAATAGAATTTATATCAATAGATTGTACCTTTTTTATACCAGAATCTAGAAGTAACTCAAAGTCATTAAAACTATACTGTTGTAAGTATTCTGCTATATCTTTTACTTCTTTTGGCAACTGAATAGATACAATACCAAAAGAATCTTCCAACTTCTTAGAAGCATTCCTTCCCGCTTCATCATTATCATAACAGCTCAATAATATAGAAGTCTTACTACGTAAAATATTTATCAAATCATCACTAGGCATTTGATGCTCTGATTGTAGAGCAATAACATTCACAAAACCATGAGCGTAAGCACTCATACAATCTTTCTCACCTGCTGCAAGTAGTATATAGTCTAAGTTTTCTTCTCGCAATTGAGATAATCCAAAAACATCATCTTTAGTTTGATTTTTATACGAAAATGATTTTTTCTGGCCTTTAAATGAAGGATCACTAGAAAAAGAAGCTGCTATCTCTGGAATATAGACTTTAATCCTACCAGATATATGATAAGCCGATACAATTTGATGCTTTTCAATATATTTAAAGGATAAAGAACGACCTGAATTGGCTATATAAGACAAATAGCCCACTTGTTTGACACTAAACTTTTCTAAAACAGATTGATCAATACCATACTGTAACCAGTATTTCTGATATAATTTAGAAATAGAAGATTCTGAATAAGGTATATATTCAATAGAAAGTGTTTGGGAAGGCAAAGAAGTTTCAGGTTCTTTAACTATAGATGAATTAAAAAGAATAGATTTTTTGATGGACTTTGGGATATTTTTATTACCCAATCCCAAGCACATCTCTTGGTCAATAAGTTCTAAAAGCTCTTTAAACTGTGTTCTACAGTCTAACCCATAGTAATCTGCCCACATTCTGAAGGCATCTCCCTGATGACCTGTATTAAACGATTTAAACTTCCAAATGCCTTTCTCTTGATAGATAGACATACTTGGTCTATTATCTTTTTCTGAAAATATGGATTTGTAATTCTTTTTTCTTACATTTGAACTAAATGTAGGAACTAAGTAGCGGATGAGATATTCCTCTCCCCCTACCTTTTCAAGGATTTTTCTTTCGTTAGCATACAATTGATTACTTAATCCTTGGAAAACTAACTCTTGCATTTACCTGGAGCTAAAACCAAAATAAGAATAAGAATTAGCCTTCTTCGGGAGGCTTTTTTTATATATTCCTTCTCGTATTAAAACAGTTTTCTAAAAATTCCATCTCTTTATCATCTAAAAACACTTTTTTATTAACCCAATAAACCCTAAACATTGTAGTCTTTGCTATAATATGTAAAGAACAAAGTTCCCCCAAAGCTTTGGTAACTAATGCATCTGATTTTTTATTAGAAAATTTTTTAAAATCTGCTATATTAAATACAAATTTGTCACTTAAAAACAACTTATTACTCAATAAGTAATACATCAACTCCACTGACGTTTTTGATAATTTGATTATCAAATTGGTTGTATATACCTTATATTTTTCGTCTAAAAATGGATTTATAGAAAATAATTTACGACGCCTTAACCCTTTGTTAATCATAGCCCATACAATAGTTTATATAACAAATATAACATCATTTTATTAAAAATTTAATAAAACATTAATATAAAATTAATATTGAAATGTTTTAACTTGATAATTAATTGAATATATAATACATAAATTCACTTTTAGAAACATCTAGTAGTATAGTAGTACGTAACAACAAATTGTATGGGTGTGCCAGGCCAAGCCTGGTTGAATAAGGAGGTGCAATTCCTCTATGGCCAAGGAGTAACCAACCAGCCAGAACCGAGTTTTGCATCTGCTGTAGCAATACAGTGGATGAAGAGTAAACAGGGCGAATGTAGTCCGAAACGAAAGTGAACGACAAGAGAGCCTCGAGAACTTTGATGGATGCCGGGAGCTGACACTGTCTATGATGTGGAAAGCCATATGGTATTAAACGCTAAGGTGAGTTTAATGCTGCCCGGCGGGGTATGCGTCGTCAGCATGCATGAAAATGTTCAACCGAGGAACCTGGGAGGCCCTAAATATTCCTTATAAGAGGTAATCACGGATAAAAAAAAATCAATGATGAAGATATTTGGGGAGTCAGATGTGTTCATAGTACCGAAGAAGTAGAGTAATGTCTATGGAGGAAAGGAACACACAATAAGATAGAGCAAATAAGGGAAAGAAAGCACAGTCACCGCATTGTAATACTTTCAAAACAAAATTATTTTCTCAGGCTATCAGAAACATTACTAGCTTTCTTGTTGAAGAGCCGGATATGGGAAATCTGTAAGTCCGGTTCTGTGAGGGATGCAGGGAGTAATCCCTGTATCTACTCGATACCATTTTTTTAATTTGATATATTCAAATAGGAGCCAGATGGAGCCAGGTAGGAGTCGAATCATAGACAGATAAATATCTATATAATATATATTGATTATGATATAGAAAATATATAAAATAAAATTAGAGCCACATAAATATCTATAACCAATCTATACATATAATATGAGTATATACACACATATATATCTATTACTTATATAAATACCTATATATGTAAAAAGACAATCTGACTCTAATGTAAAATATGAAATATATTAAGCTGATTACCAGATGGAGCCATATTTTATATTTAGTCTGGCTCCATCTGACTCCATATGACTCTTCTGGCTCCTATAATAATTAACATATTTAGTTTATAATCATTAAATAAATATATTTTATATATCTTAAAGTATCTACTATGTGTACTTTTCATATATAGTTCATATGGCACTTCGTATTATACATATATTAATGATTATTAGCACATTATATGTAATAATATTACATTATATCACAGATACTCTTTTAGACACTTCTTCTAACACTTCATAAAAATCATTTACAATTGATCAAGAATACTTTATATATATTATGAAGTATCATTTTAATAAATAGTTCAAAAAAGCACCTCATAAACATCATATATTACTGACTATGAATACTTTACATATCCAATGATGTATCATTTCACAAAAAAAGACACATATTAATCATAATAACCTGATATTCATACGAATAACCATATAACAAGTCTCTTCCGAAGTGTCTACAGGAAATAGACACATACAAGAGATACACCTCTTACTAATCAAAGGGAATTTCCATTCCCATCACAGTTGCCCCCTTTCCCTTTGATTATGCAACTCGTGTTCTTGTCCGTTAGTCACCAATTCCTTTTGAAGTTTTCTAAGCATTTCTCGCTTTCCTAAACCAGATACCAATTCTTCATTCCAGTCTTTAAACTGATAGGGTATAGACGGCTTACAGATTACTTGATATGCATCAGCTATCTCACTAACCATCTTGTTCATCTGCCTACCCGCTTTAACATTATCAAAAGCCAGCGTTATGGACTGACCACTGGCTTTAGCATTACAAAAAACGTTTTCGATCTCCTTTTTGATACCTTCAGACAAACTACCACAAGTAGAGACATACATAGTACCTTCAGAAATCTCATGCATTTGCTTATAGCTTAAAGCGTCTATAGGGCTTTCTGAGACCACAATATGCTTTACAGGAACATTATGATCAACTAATACAGATAAGCCTCTAGGAAGGCCTTTTTGGAAATATTGGGAGCTACTAAAAGATCCATCACCTGATATACTACCTTTAGCATCAAACTGGTAACTGATGATACTACACATCGTACCCTTCCCATTGCTATCTATATCACGGTATAAGGCAAATACAGCTTTATCCCCTACCTTAACACCTGAACAGTTCTCATAAGTAGCCCCATCAATACCCCTACAAGCCAAATAATTACCTTTTTTATACTCAACTACCCTATCAAACGCCTCTTGAGCGATATACCGTTGGGAGAGGACATCTTCTATTTCTGCAGACAATGATTTTTGATCCCTAACCACACGATCATCCAAGTGACTGCTAGACAACCCACAAATACTTTGATAACTAAAACCACGATTCTGCATAAAATCTACAATCGTTCCTTTTTCTTGATCATCAGATAAAGATTTATATACCCAATTTCCATTCTGGTTAGGACTATTTTTAATCAATATCTTATCCCCTTCTTTCTCCATAACGGCCCAAGTTTTAGAGCTTTTTTCTTTATTTAAAACATAACCCATAGAAGCAGCATGTTGAATTAGATTAACTTCTCCTTTTACTTTTTCTAGATCATCTTTAATGCGATTCTCTACAAGAGTTCTATGGGTATTTTGCGTATAGGTAAGGTCTTTTTTAAGATGTTTATTTTCTTCTACCAAAGAACGCACCTTAGCTTGTACTTTTTCTAATTCCTCTTTGGCTTGTTCACGATAAAAGGGATTTAAAGTATTTATATGCTTAGTTTCTATTGCTACCTCCCTTTCAATTTTATTGATGCTTTTATAACATTCTTTTGAAGTGGTGTGTTTCCTACCAGTTAATGAAACTTCTATGCCACGTTCTAATCCAAAAGGAGCCATAGATTCTGCATATCTATTTTGATAACCTTGTAATTTGGATGTCGAACCATATGGATATGTCGAAGAAGAGACGCATATCCACATCGTACACGACTGCGCCTATTCAGATCGATCCTGCAGATGCAAATGGCGAAACCATCGCGGAATCCGAAGTACAATTAAGAAACCTATTCGGCGCCCCAAATTCATCGGACAATTCAGCTGGCTCGACTGGTTCTATGTTATCGTATATTTCCTTATGTCAAAACGGGGTGGCCAAAAAAAAGTTTGGATTGCAGGAAGAGTACGCCGATTACCGTGTGGACCTGAAAGTGTACGATGGCAGGCATTGCGAGCGAGAGCCGAAAACTTTCTGGAAAGGGAAAGAGAAAGAATTCAGCGTGACTCTGAGCCGGAGGAACCCTCTGATGTCAATGGTAAACAAACTGTATCTAAGCGTCTTCGAGGACCTGCAGAAACGCGGGGCAGATTTGCGGAACTCTGCGAGCTCACACAGTTTCTTTTAGGTAAATACTTGCATTTCTTTTAGCGAAACACATATCCCCTGTAGAGAAAAATAAATTCCGATATGATTATAGATTTTGCTGATCCAGCCGAAGAAATAAAGATGATTCCACCAATCAGAGCTTACCTAGGCAAAGGAATCGCGATTGCTTTAAAGGCGTACAGATAATCTTATTATCCTAGTTTACTTAAGTGCATAAGCAATGAAGTGATGAATAGATCTTATCTACATATTGATCAGTTAAATGCTTTAAAAAAAGCAAACAGTGTTTTTCAAGATCACGTAAAAGAACATTGAAAAAAAAAAACTTTTTCATGGAAAGCTATTTTAATATAAAAACTAATTCGACTATTTTCACCTATCTAAATATGTCATTCTATAGACGAAGCTCTAGATTCAGAGGATACCCGGCTGCTAACCGGCATTTCCCGTTGCACACTGATGCGCATCCGTTGTAAGAATCAATAAAAAAAAAAATGAAACATTCTTTTAGAACAAAGTATTTCCTTTCGACACTTAATTTGTATGAATATAGAATTTATAAAAGTTGTAAACCCAGAATTTCTGCTTCAAAACGCTTATTTCTGCTCGTTTGGAGAACGCGTAATACGTAATTCTCCAATTAAAAATAAAATTTTGTTTAAAAAAAAAAGTGTACGATTCAATAGAAACTTTCCTCAAAAAGGTGGTGGTAGGGTTTTAAACAAAATTAATTTTGTAGATATAAATATTGGCATGCACAGAGAGCCACGAGGAGGTATTGGAAATTTATAATTAACTCATTTCTCTTGAGAAAAAAAAGGACCATTTAAACATAAAATGCAATGATAATAAATGTTTCATTTATAGTTGTCTAGCTCATTTGTTTCCAACAAAAAAAAAATCCAAACGTTCCAAGCAGTTATACGAATAAGCTAAAGTATTTAAAAATTAAAAAGTTGAGTGTTCCTGTGAAATTTTCTGATTTCAAAAAGCAAACAAATTAAAGATAATTATTTTCAGTTATTCAAAAAAAATTGCACTGTTACTTTTCTATACAGGGAAATCATTTTCTAAAATTTTTTTTTATAAAATTAAATGGCCAACTGGAAACTTTGAGCATGTTTTACATAGGAGGCAACCAAAAAAATTTTAAAAATCTTTAAATTAAAAAATTTTGCTTACCTTGTCTTCTTAAATGGGCGTGGCCCATTTTCAATAATTATTTTAAAATAGATCTATACAATTTGAAAACAATCATATTAAGAAAATTTTTCGTAAAAACAAAGTAGGAAAATTGCGTTTTAAACATTTCATCAACAAATATATTTTCAAAACGAAGATTACCGCAAGACATGGAAATATTCCAATACAACATACTTAAGCGGTATCTTGGTCCTTTATTACGTCATGGATACGTATATATTCCTATAGGAATTCACATTACAAAGTAATATTTACTTTTAAACTTACTTTCAATTATTTAACAGATATTAGGTCTCATGGCTGCCGTAATGGCCCTGATAGTGGCTGCGATAATTTATATTTAACCCTAAGGAAATGTAAAAAGGAAGAGATTCCAAGTCAAATCGAGGTGACAACGCACCTCTAGCCAAGGTAAGCCTTTTTTATTGTATAATCCAAAACTAACATTAGTAGTAGTAGTCATCATCCTTACAAATCCAGTTACAATTCTTCTAAAGTTAAGGTAAGTAGAAAAAAAAGGGATTACTCTATCATTTGTGATATTTCAACAGGGGTGAGACATTTTGCTTTTCCCTAAAAGGATGCTGTAGAAACTATACAAGATCCTGTATCTGGGCACGAGATAAACCAGTAAGGAGCATGATATCTTCTATAGGGTAGCCTTTTTACGCATGGATTTAGCGATTTCTAGCTTACCCTTCTCTTGACCTATTTGAATTCCTTCTTGTCTAGCTTTTTCTTTAAAATAGTCTTCTACAGCCTGATTATCCATTATTTGTTTGATCTCCTTCTCATAGGTCAGTAATTCTATTTCTGACCAGTTCTGACCAACGTTCACTCAAATACTTTTCAGATGAACAAACTTAAGATGCTTTCAAAAATAAAAATGAAACAAGCTTGGAAAACGCTCATTAAAAAAAATTTTCAACCCTAAGCAAAAACTTTCCTACCTTTAAAAAAAAAAATTTTTTTTAATGAAAATATTTTGAGAGCAGAGTTTAAGGACTCCATGCATTTCATGGTATTCAATCCTACAAAAATGAATACTCCAGAGTATGAAGATTTCATTGACATGTTCAATTTGCCACCGCCTGTGTGTGTTTCACCCTTTGCCACTGATTCCAGTGGCTTCTCCATCCCATGAACCGTCTCAAGATTAATCCATAATTTACGAATCTTTATCTGAAATGAAAGAGTACCGAAATGTTCATTATTTAGGTTTTGTAAAATAAGGAGACGGACAAGAAGTCCGCAATCGTTTGAATATTCCCGTAAATTTACTGAGTGTTTTGAAAAAAGCAATTGAAGCTATGGAAGTTCAAATCGATTCCTATTTAAAAAGCGATGCCTTCAACGTGAAACGCAATGAAAAAATATATATACGATACACAAGAAATATAAATATGTGTGTGTGTGCCGCTTTTTTGTACTCACTGGGTACTTTTTATAATTAAATCGTTCATATCTTTACAACGAAACATTTTGATATGATGCTCATATGAAATTAAACCAATAGATTTCAAGTGAAGAGACTTTGAAGTATAAATACATGTGCGGATTATGCTTACTAAGCAATGATTTTCATTATTTAAATCTTCATACATGCTTAAGAACTGTCTAGGTTTTTAATGATGATGTTTTTGACTGTTAACTTTCTTATTTGTCTCAAACAAAGTTTGTAGATCTAGTTGTGTAACATCATTAAAAAACTCAAAGACATTAGTCTCTTCTATTTATTATTCTTCTATTATTCAAACGTACTTTATTCATTACAATGCTACATTTTTTGTACACCGGTCCTCTTTTAGAGATTTTCCAAGAACACTTCGAGTTCGTACGAAATATATAGATCCTCATGTTCTTTATCATGACATAAGGCTACAGTTGAAAGAAATTTCTAGTTTATATTATGTTTTAAGAATTAATCTCTTGATTTGTTTAAATGTAATATTTTGGGAAATAAACAATGAAGGACTAATTCAAACTTTTTACTTCAGTAGCAATCCTGAACGAATATTATCTCAATGTGAAATATTTTCTGCTATAGATTTAGCTTTTGAAAAAAAATCTTTAAATCTATTGATTCGTTCACAAGAAACGGCAGCAGCTGGTCAATTAAAGTAATTGAATTTGTAGACTCGCATAGAGGTAACTATAGAGAAATGAGAGAAGGGTGCAAGATGCAACTTTACCCATAAAACTTAGGGGAAAAAAGGCTTTATTAAATATTAAATGCAACGATAGAATGTGTTTCATGTATTGCATTTTTGCAAAACTGTTCCTCATTAAAATAAATTCAAACAGAGCCCAAAATTTTTTTTACTTAAATACTTAAAAATTTGTATTTGAGTTTCCCAATTAAGTTTTAAAAAATAAAACAATTTAAAATACTAAATAAGCTAAAAATTAATGTATTTGGATATGACGAGGAAGAAATTTTTCCTTTATACATTTCTAAAGCAAATAAATGCGCCGAGAAGTCGATTTATTTTTTTTATGATGATATTTTTTAATTAAAAATTTCAATCGTTTGATGAATAATAAAAGTGGCATTCACCACATTTGCAAATATTGCTTAAGTGGTTTTCAACGATTAGATACTTTGGAACAGCTAAAAATTTTCGATATTCAACATAAACCACAAAAAGTTTCAACGCCGTGAAAACTGCTAGCAGTTTACTAATTTAAGTAAAATGCTCTTTCGTCCTTTTTGTCTTTTTGCAGATATTGAATCTTTAACTGAAAAAGTGACAATCTGCAACCACAAGTTGTACTGCGGACTTTGAACGACACAAAGCTGTTAGTTATTCCATAATAACAACCGATACAGATGATAAATCAATACTTCATGAATTCAATGTAGGAAAAAAATGCTGTATCGCGAACACTTTTGAAACACTAAAATATCTTTCTCATAGGCTCATGAAATGACATAGTAACCATCTGGACGGGGGACGAGAGGCATTATGATCCACTGATGTGTCCTATTTGTGAAATAAAAAAAATCTACCTGGAGAAATGCGAGTTCGACATCATGCTCATTGGAATACAGGTAGAATAAACGGTCTTGCGCATCAGGTATGTAGATCGAGCTACTAACGCATTCCCGTAATAATCCAAAAACTCCCAAAATTATGACAATCACTTACAATTAAAGAACATCTCCTAAAATATTGCTAAATGTATTGAAATAATTCCAGACAACATGGGAAAATTTACTATGTTTTCATTGAATTACTCAAATTTCCTCGATTCATGTCAATAATTTTTAGATGCCTCTATTGAAACTTCAGCTCAAAATTTTTAAAAAAAAAAAATCAAACTACCCCCTTTAAAATTTTTAACAGCTTTAAAAAAAAAACGTTATTTACTACTGAATTTGATCGCATAGAAAAGCTGAATGATAAATTTCTGCCCCCAAAAAATGTTTCTTAACAAATTGTTCCATTTCGGATAGTGATTATGAACATGCTTTAGCTGTATTTGATGCATTTAAATGTCGGACGTTTAAGTGATTATTGGGAAATTTATCAAAATATCGATGTTATAATGTTGGAAGAAATATTCGTATTGATTAGTTGAACATCAATGCAATTTTATTATTTTGATCCCGTTCATTTTATAACAAGTGCTCAATTAACATGGAATGCTGGTTTTAAAATTAGCAAAGTAGAATTACAGTTACTAAGGGTACAGTACACGAGTATTTGCTTTGAAAAGAGCATGAGAGGAGGTGTTTGCTTCTTAGGAAGGAAACATGCGATAGCAAACTTTGCTTACATAGCGTAAAAATACAATAAAAAATTACCGTCCAATTACATTCTTGCACTCGATGCTATTAACTTATATGGCTTTGCACAATGAGCCAGTTACTTCATGTTGGAAATTTCCGCCAGCTCGATTCTAAGCAGCTATCCAAATTTAATGTTTTGGAACTGGACACCTGGAACCCGACCTCTCTTCTACACCCGAAGCATCTTTATAACAAGCATAATGATCTACCTATGGCTCCTGAATATGTTCTAATAACATATGATTTGTTATCTAAATATTCTAAAGAGCCCTGTGATGAATTTGCTTTAAAAAATAATATTAAAAGTAAAAAATTAATTACTAATTTTTTCCTCTACAATATTACGCAACTCCTTTTTATTATTTTTTTTTAATATTAAACAAGGCATGATTTTAACTAAAATACACAGAATCCTAGCATTCAAAGGTTATGGCTGCAAAGTTGTATAGATTTCAATAATAAAAAGAGAATAAAAGCCGATAATGAATTTCAAAAATCATTTTTTTAAAAAATGAACAATTCCTATTTTGGTCGAACTAGGACCAATGTTTGTTGAAAAATCTCTATCAAGGGCAGTTTAACAGTTGAAGGATGTAAAAAAAAACCTTTTCAGACCTTGAATGGATCATTCCGAACCCATCAATGATAATTTAACTATTTTTAAAATGAAGAAACCAAACTTGGTTTTAGATATATATAAGCCCATTCTTATCGGTAATTGTGTTTTGGACCTTTCAAAACTACAGATGTATAAGCTGTGCTATTTAAACTACAAATCTTATTATGGTTCAAAATGTGAACTAGTATACACCATGAATATTCAAACTGAAGATGTTTACAAAGATTTAAGAAGGAATTTAAAATTGAAATATATACACTCATGTCCATAAATGAAGATAAATTCAGAATCACACAGAAATTGAACTCTAAAATAAAAATTTCACCTGTAGAATTATCACACACATCTTGAAGAAGAATATGCAAATTACAGGAAACCACCAGATGGCGCGGATAGTACGTCACAATGACGAGAGTGTAAGAGAATGGTACATAAGGAATGGTGGCAAAGAAGTAAAATTGTTCACAAGCGCTTTAACAGCCTTTCAGTGCAATAACCGCATAGTTTTGGCACAAAGGAAGCATTTGGATGATTTTTTACGTGGTAGAATTATCGGACGACTGGAATGTGGACGTACACAGCTGGAAGTATCCGAGGAACTTGGAATCACCCAGAGTGTCATCTCCAGGCTTTGGCAACGCTTCCAAGATGATGGTAATGTCGCCCCCCGAGTTACAACGCCGAATGAGGACCGGTGAGTGATTTTCGGGTTTATTGTCGCAAGAGCCGGTTTCGGCTATACTGCGCAAAACATTGTTTTTAACTTCTCATAGTGTTGAAGACAATTGTTAAAGTTTTTAAATATTAGACATTAAAAAGGTTTATGTAAAAGCTAATATTAATTAAAATCGTATTAAAATTATTCATAATTCTTGTACTACAAATAGGCTACAAAGTAAATTTAAAAACATCTAATAGAAAATAAAACACGATTTTAAATCTAGACAAGATATTTACAAATGGAGTTAAAACATTTAGGTTAATTATTTTTTCCGACTCTTTGACGACGCCAAGTATTGCTTAAAACAAGTCTTTATGTTCCAATCCATTAGGGCTTCATCCACGTCATACATAATATTATATCCTCGTCTTCTGATGTATAATTTATTGAACTTTTTTTCGGCTTATGAGGTGTCATTTTAATTTCAATTTCGGGATTTGTTTCTGTTGTGAGATTTTTTCAATTATTTCCACTTTGCTTTAAATTATTTGCCGCTTTAGATACAGCAGATGTTCGACTATTGGATTTTTCAGTGACAGTTGGCTGAGCATCTGCTGTTGAAGATGTGGAATTCAAGAGGTTTGCTTGAGTTGATGATGTGGCAACTGCAAGGATACAGGAAGAAAGTTTTGGTACCGGCTGAAGTAACTTTGAAGGAGGGCAAATTATTTGAGTAATCTTTTCATCCGTTTGAGTAGTAGTTGATAATGAAGTTTTAGTAGCCTGGGCATATGTTTGAGATAACTGCGAAGGTATTAATTTTCTGGCTTCTAGGTAAGATATATTTTTATTAGTTTTAATTTCTTGTATTTGTTTCTCAGTTTTCCCTTTTGCGCAAAGCTTCGAATCGGCGGAATGAGGTTGTAAACAGTTAATACATTTGGGTTCTAGGCTGCAATCTGTAGAAGAATGCCCTACAGATGCACACCTAGAGCATGTTAGTTGACCGCGACAAGAAGTTTGTGAATGTCCAAACCTCTGACACTTAAAGCAGCGCAGAGGATTCGGGATGTAAGGTCGTATTTTACAGTTCAGATATCCAGCTTTAATAGTTTCGGGAAGTGTTGGACTATTGAAAGTTAAAATTAAATGTTTTGTAGGCATAGTTGTTGCATCCTTTTTAATTACAATACGTCTAACCTCAATAACACCCTGCTCAGAAAATCCTTCGAGGATTTCTGCTTCAGGGGTAGACAAAAGATCTGGTTCGGAAATGACACCTCGGCAGTAGTTCAGCGATTTGTGTGGACTAACCGTAACAGGAAAATTTAGAAAGGACTTTGCAAGTAAAAATGCTTTTGATTGTACATAAGTGATTGTTTCAATCAGTAGATCACCGGATAGTAATCTTTTTACAGATTTCGGTTCACCACCTATTCCAGTTAAAGCTTTATGTATGGCAAATGGAGATAATTTAGACATGGTATTGTTCGGTAGAGATATCAATAAAAATCTTGTGTGAGAAGCAATGTCGTCTATGTTAATGTTGGGTAACACAAGGCCTTTACCCGGGCACATCTGACTTGGATCCATAAGCGTGAACAGATCTTCATCCTGGCGTGCATCCACCCACCACGGAGTCCAACAAGGGAGGCAGTGTGCCGGTCAACTGATAACAGTCAGGCACGGCGCTTACCTGGAGTACACCCAGAATATAGTGCTACAGCATCAGGGCAAGGATCCAACGGGTAAACCCGCCACCCCTTATCTGCAGCACTAACCCAACAGCAATGTCTCCGAAAACACTTGTCACCAGCCGATTGACAGGAGCGGGCTCACTCCTGCCACCCGTCTACAGCGAAGCGTGGGCCAAAGGGAACGCAAAGGTATCCCCAGGACACCATTTTCCTCCTTACGGGACGCCGCACACGGCAAACGTGCCGGTTGGCAAACCAACTGTGTTAGTAAAACAAAGTACGAATATCAAAAGTAAAGAAAATAGAATTAAATATCAAAATGCAACCAAATAAACGCATTACAAAATGTAAACCAAATTGTGTTAATAACAATAATACAATCTTATCAAAAGTACAGAAATTCAATAATTTAAACGTACATATTTATGAAACATATGTCTGTGGTCTAGACGGGAAATGAAGAAAAAGGAATTTGAATGACTAGCAAGAGGGTCGAAAATAAGGAAGGATCACTAGGGCATCCTGGGTTCATGACACCCGTGTTTACCAAAGACAGTAAACCCCTTGGAAAAAGGAAAAGATCACTAGGGCACCTCGGGATTGCGACACCCGTACTTACCTAAAGAAGGTGAGCTCCCTGAGGGGAATGAGGACCGGTATTTGGCAATTGCTGCCAAAAGAAACAGACGGAGCACAGCATCAGACCTATCTCGTCAGCTCTCTTCAGCTACCGGTACGACAGTTTCAAGACAGACTGTGTACAGACGCTTAGGGCACATTGGTCAATATGCTCGTAAGCCTGTCAGATGTGTTCCCCTTACCGCAACTCACTGTCGCCTGCGATTAACCTGGAGTAGAGAACATACATTGTGGACACCGCAACAGAGGTCTTGTGTGATGTTTTCCGACGAGTCCAGGTTTAGTTTGCAGTCTGATTCTCGCCGGACTTTCATATGGAGAGCGCCAAGTACCCGTTACCACCAAGAGAACACCATTAAACGACACCGTTACGGTGGCGCAGAATGGCTCGTTTGGGGAGGAAATATTGGTTCCAGAACTGACCTGCATGTTCAGAGTGTAACTATGGCAGGCCACATCTATCGGGATGTCACTCTGGAGTGCGTGCGTGAGTATAGTGTTTAATGGCGCAAGAGCCGATCTCGGCTAAGCTGCGCCAAACATTTATTTTAATTTCCGTAAAAATTCTAAAAAAATATAATCTGATATTTAAAAATTGACATGAAATAGAGCATAACAAAATATATAATTCAGATGTCACTCTGGAACATGTTCGTTTGTTTCGGGGCGCCATGGGTGCTGAGTGAGTGTTGGGTTTTATGGCGCAAGAGCCAATTTTGGCTATGCTGCGCCAAACATTCGTTAAACTTTTAAAATATAGGATGAAATATCTAAAAATACTGAAAACGCAGTTTCAATAAAAGTTAAAATTTCAAATCGTATAAAAATTGGTTTCCAATGATTAAAAGTAGAACAAATTTTGGTGAGGGGTTTCCCCCCATCACACAAGTCAGACAGGATCTTAAAATAACAGACATCTTAAAAACAGATAAATGAAAAGAGTGTAAAGAAAAGTTTAAAATAATCTAGATTTTATTAAAAAATTTTATATCGTTTCTGAATCGGTGAAGTGGGGGATTCCCCACCAAATTCAATAAGTATAATTGAGAAAAAGTCAGTTTTTCTTCTTTTAGTAGGCGTTAAAAGCAAATCTCCTTTGTGGTACGTTTTTCCGTTTTTATACGTGAAGTTAGGATCCGGTTCATATTCCTCCTCCTCCTCTTCCTCCACGTCGTACATAATCATGTCTTCCTCTTCCGTAGTATATTCGACAGGTGCCGACTTTTTGGGTTTATGTGGAGTCATCTTGATTTCTATATATTCGGTTTTTATTGTTTTTACGGCGGCGCTTTTTGTTACGAGGTTTTGAAGCCTGAGTTGTGGAGTGAGTGAGTGAGTGAGTGAGTTTTGGGTTTTATGGGCAAGAGCCAATTTTGGCTATGCTGCGCCAAACATTTGTTAAAATATTAAAATATAGGACGAAATATCTAAAATACTGAAAACGCGGTTTCAATAAAAGTTAAAATTTCAAATCGCATAAAAATTGGTTTCCAATGATTAAAAGTAGAACAATTTTTGGTGAGGGGTTTCCCCTCATCACATATGTCAGATGAGATCTTAAAATAACAGACATCTTAAAAACAGATAAATGAAAAACGTGTAAATAAAAGTTATAAAATTCATAAAATCTAGACCGTAATTTTAATAGTTTCTGAATCGGTGGGTTGGGGATTCCCCACCAAATTCAATAGGTATAATTGAGAAAAAGTCAGTTTCTATTTTTAGTAGGGGTTAAAAGTAAACTTCCTTTGTAGTATGTTTTTCCGTTTTTATACGTGAAGTTAGGATCCGGTTCATATTCCTCCTCCTCCTCTTCCTCCACGTCGTACATAATAGTGTCTTCCTCATCCGTAGTATATTCGACAGGTGCCGACTTTTTTGGCTTATGTGGCGTCATCTTGATTTCTATATTCGGTTTTTTATTTTTTTAGGCGGCCGCTTTTTGTTACGAGGTTTTGAAACTTGAGTTGTGGAAGGTATGGTATTGGATGTAGTCGTATCAGTTGTAAGAACAGGACTTGCTTCAGTTGTTAAAGGTGTAAACATTGATACTGTGGATGAAGAAGGTGCTTTACTGGATGAGGAAGATGCAACTGAGGTAGATAGACTAGTAGATGTGGCGGTGAGACTGTAGAAATGGGGCATGTAGAAGAGGAAATGCGACAGATTCAAGAACACTATTGGACGTGGAGGGTGAGTGAGTGAGTGAATGTAGGGTTTAATGGCGCAAGAGCCGATTTCGGCTATGGACGTGGAGGGAGCATTAGTAAACAAAGGAATAGGTGGCTGAGAATCTGATGATGATGCAATAGTAACAGAAGATGTAGATGGTATGAGTTGTGCTTGAGTTGAGGTACATGATTTGTTGAGTTGAGGTACATGATTTGTTGAGTTGAGGTACATGATTTGTTGAGTTGAGGTACATGATTTGTTGAGTTGAGGTACATGATTTGTTGAGTTGAGGTACATGATTTGTTGAGTTGAGGTACATGATTTGTTGAGTTGAGGTACATGATTTGTTGAGTTGAGGTACATGATTTGTTGAGTTGAGGTACATGATTTGTTGAGTTGAGGTACATGATTTGTTAACTGTAGGAATTCTGGATGGCATTTGTTTTGGAACGGATATTGTAGGTTGGAACGGATATTGTAGGTTTTAACAATTTTAATGGTGGGCAAACTATTTTGGTAATATTTTCATCTGTTTGAGAGGAATTGTTTAAGGTTAATGGTTTAGCAGAGCCTGAGCGTAGGTTTGAGATGGTTGTGGGGCTATTAATTTTCAAGCTTCTATAAACGATATATTTTTGTTGGTTTTAATTGTTTGTATTTCTTTTTCAGTTTTCCATTTTGGGCACAGTTTTGAGTCGGAGGAATGAGGCTGTGAACAATTAACGCATTTCTGCTCCAGACTGCAATCTGTGGAAGGATGTCCAACAGTTTGCACATCTAGAGCAAGTAAGTTGTCCACGGCAGGAAGTTTGTGAATGCCCGAACCTCTGGCACTTAAAACAGCGCAGAGGATTCGGTATGTATGGGCGTATTTTACAGTTGAGGTAGCCGGCTTTAATGGATGTGGGTAGTTTGGGGCTATTGAAGGTTAAAATTAAGTGTTTGGTTGGAGTAATATTTGCATCTTTTTTTTATTGTGACTCTTCGGACCTGTATTACACCCTGGTCGGAAAATCCCTCAAGGATTTCCGCTTCAGAGGTAGTCAAAAGATCAGGTTCAGATATGGCACCGCGGGATGTATTAAGAGATTTATGTGGGCTGATACTTACAGGAGAATCCAGAAGTGTTTTTGTAAGTAAAAAAGATTTTGTTTATACCGCAGAATTGGTTTCGATAAGTAGATCCCCGGACCTCAATCGTTTTATAGATTTCGGTTCACCACCTATCCTATTAGAGCTTTATAAATTGCGAAAGGAGATTTGTAGACATTTGATTATTTGGCATGGAAATAAGTAAAAATCGTGAATCTGTTGCAATTTGATCAACGGTTAATGTGGGTAAAATAAGGCCTTTACCCGGGCCATTCTGAATTGGATCCATAAGCGTAGAAAAACCTTCATTCTGGCGTGCCTCCACCCACCACGGAGTCCAACAAGGGAGGCAGTGTACCGGTCATCTGGCAAACACCAGGCACGGCGCTTACCCGGAGTACACCCAGAATATAGTGCTACAGCATCAAGGCGAGGATCCAACGGGTAAACCCGCCACCCCTTATCTGCAGCACTAACCCTACAGCAATGTCTCCGAAAAGACTTATCACCAGCCGATTGACAGGAGCGGGCTCACTCCTGCTACCCGTCTACAGCGAAGCGTGGGCCAAAGGGTACACAAAAGGTATCCCCAGGACACCATTTTCCTCCTTACGGGACGCCGCACACGGCAAACATGCGGGTCGGAAAACCAACGTTGTTAGCAAGAAAACAAAGAAATAATACGAACATCAAAATAAATTGTCGGGAAAAAAAATATTAAACGAATTTAACGCAATACAAAACGAAAAATATAGTATTATTAATGAATATTTTGAGTAATCTAATAAAAAATTAATCAATAATTTTGTACATGTGAATTCCGAAAATTGTTTGTAGTCTAGACGGGAAAAGAAAGAAATCGAAAATTGAATGACAAGAGGGTCGAAAATAGAGAAGGATCACTAGGGTACCCCGGGTTCGTGACACCCGAGTTTACCAAAGACAGTAAACCCCTTGGGAAAAAGGAAAAGATCACTAGGGTACCTCGGGATTGTGACACCCGTACTCACCTAAAGAAGGTGAGCCCCATGAGGGGTGAAAAACGTGTAAATAAAAGTTATAAAATTTCATAATGAAATCTAGACCGTAATTTTAATAGTTTCTGAATCGGTGGTTCGGGAATTCCCCACCAAATTCAATAAGTATAATTGAGAATAGGTCAGTTTCTATTTTTTAGTAGGGGTTTAAAAGTAAACTTCCTTTGTAGTATGTTTTTCCGTTTTCATACGTGAAGTTAGGATCCGGTTCATATTCCTCCTCCTCCTCCTCTTCCTCCACGCCGTACATAATAGTGTCTTCCTCATCCGTAGTATATTCGACAGGTGCCGACTTTTTTGGTTTATGTGGCGTCATCTTGATTTCTATATTCAGTTTTTTTATTTTTTTTAGGGGGCCACTTTTTGTTACGAGGTTTTGAAGCTTGAGTTGTGGAAGGTATGGTATTGGATGTAGTCGTATCAGTTGAAAGAACAGGACTTGCTTCATTTGTTAAAGGTGTAAACATTGATACTGTGGATGAAGAAGGTGCTTTACTGGATGAGACAGATGCAACTGAGGTAGATAAGACTAGTAGATGTGGCGGGTGAGACTGTTGAAATGGGGCATGTCGAAGGAGAAGGTGTTTGTTTGGATGAGGATAATGCGACAGATTCAAGAACACTATTGGACGTGGAGAGAGCATTAGTAAACAAAGGAATAGGTGGCTGAGAATCTGATACGGATGCAATATTAACGGAAGATGAGGATGGTATGAGTTGTGCTTGAGTTGAGGTACATGATTTGTTAACTGTAGGAATTCTGGATGGCATTTGTTGTGGAATGGATATTGTAGGTTGTAACAATTTTAATGGTGGGCAAACTATTTGGTAATATTTTCATCTGTTTGTGAGGAACTGCTTACCGTTATTGGTTTAGCAGCCTGAGCGTAAGTTTGAGATGGTTGTGGGGCTATTAATTTTCGGGCTTCTACATATGATATATTTTTATTAGTTTTAATAGTTTGGATTTCTTTTTCGATTTTCCATTTAGGGCACAGTTTTGAGTCGGACGAATGAGGTTGTGAACAATTAACGCATTTCTGCTCCAGACTGCAATATGTGGAAGGATGTCCAACAGTTGCACATCTGACGCACGTCAATTGCCCACGGCAGGAAGTTTGAGAATGTCCGAACCTCTGGCATTTAAAGCAGCGCAGAGGATTTCGGAATGTATGGACGGATTTTACAGTTTAAATAACCAGCTTTTATTGTATTTGGTAGTTTCGGGCTATTGAAAGTTAAATATTAAATGTTTTGTAGGAATAATTGTACTATTTTTTTTATTGTCATTCTCCTGACCTAGATAACACCCTGGTCAGAAAATCCATCAAGGATATCTGCTTCAGGGGTGGTCAACAGGTCAGGTTCAGAAATGACACCGCGGCTGGAGTTTAAGAGATTTGTGGGGAGTTCCACTTACTGAAGAGTTTAATAAGGTTTTGGCAAGAAGAAACGACTTTGTTTGAGTGAGTGAGTGAGTGGTGAATGTAGGGTTTAATGGCGCAAGAGCCGATTTCGGCTAAGCTGCGCCAATCAATCGTTAAAATATTAAAAATCCATTTAAAATACTCAAATATAGTTGAAAGCTCACACAATAAACAACAATTAGATTTTGGTGGGGCACACCCCACCAAGTCAGACAAGTTTAAAACATTTCAGAAAAAAAAATCAAAATATTTTATATTCAAAAAAATTGCTAATAACAAGTTTTTGGTGGGGATTACCCCCACCAAGTCCGATAAGTATGATTCAATCGCGCCCTTTCCGGTGCTTTGTCGGAGTTAAATATTTTTTTTTCCATTACTTCTGCTTCTTCTGCTTCAAAATCCTATATGAGCATGTCATTTTCTTTTTCGGAAGTCTGCACTGGAGAACTCTTTATCGGTATGTGTGGTGCCATTTTTATATACATAGCTGTTTCGTTTATTTTTTGTAGTAGCTTTTTCGTTCTTGCTCGAGATTTTGTATGTTTACTTTTTGAATATTGTATTATACCTGCAGAAGGGAGTCGAGTACGGGAGTTGGATGAGGAAGCAGATAGTTGGTGGGATGAAGGTAATGCAACAGAATGCAGAAGACTATTGGACGTGGAGGGAGCAGTAGTAATCATAGGAATACGTGGCTGAGAATCTGATGAGGATGTAACAGTAAACAAAAGATGTGGATGGTACGAGTTGTACCTGAGTTAATGTAGATGTTTTGGTAACTGCAGGGACTGAGGAAGATATAGTTGGCTTCGGAACGGATTTATTGGTTTTAGCAATTTTAATGGTGGTAATATATTTCATCATAAATATTTGGTAATATTTTCATCTGTTTGTGAGGAATT
>BMAO01032414.1:226593-246674 GCA_019973975.1 Trichonephila clavata | reverse complement strand
AAGTTGTTTTAGGATTTAGAAACATTTTACCTTTCGGATCCCTGGGTGACACAATACTCACTGACTTACGACAATGATTATAATCTGTACTTCCAAAGGAACCTTAGTTGTTAATTTCTAATGACGACTGCAACGTAAAGAGTCCGTTTTGGAAAGATTAGCAAATTAAGTGGCTGATTTGTATGAGGATGAATCACAGAAATTTGTAGATCAATTCAAAACAATGATATAAACCATATTTAAAAGTAGAATGAAGTTTTGAATTTCGTGTAAAAAAGGAATTGCGAAAAATTTTGGAATTGATTATATATATATATATATACTTACAAAAAACATCACACCATGATAAAAAAATCACTAGTAATGATTATTTTTCCCATACTGACCTAAATGTAATTCAACGAAATAAGAGTGATTAAATTTAATTTCGGTTAACATTAAACACATTTTAAATCATTTATCTGGAAAAAAACAATGTAGAATAAAAAAATAATAATTTGAAACAGACTCAAAATTAAATCCTTATAATACTCAAAAATATAATGTAACGTAATTGGAAACCTTGGTCGTACTGAAGTTATTTATTTGTATTTCTTATATTTAATTACATTAAAGCATTGAAGATAAACGTGTCCAAAAATTTCCAGACTATTAGTTTTTGTTCTCAGAAGCATTACACAAAAATTAAATCAACACATATTCCGAAACTTGCATCAAAAAAGTGCTTACTGAAAGTACTTTGTGGAACACTTAAGTCAAATCATTCTAAATCAAATAACACTTTAATTTTCTTTACCTTTTAACATCTTTTCCGCAACACTCAAAATATTTTAAATTGTAGAAATTTATCGAAGGGGAGTAACCTGGGAGGTGGATTAAGTTTTATTTCGCAAAGTCTTACTTAAAGGAATTAGCAAATCTTTGAGTACGCAAAGAATGCTCATTATACGAGGAATTTCATAGTTTCGCAAGAGCAGACCAATTTACTGTTGCTGTGTACTGCTACCTACCCGCAGTGATTTAATACCTACGAAACCGAAACTTTAACATTTGAAAGGGAAAATACATTCTGCAAGTATATTTCAATTCTAACAGTTTTAAGGAAGAATTTCTATCCTACGAGAAAACGGAACGCTTGCGGTATATTGCAGTAATTAATATTTTAGCGTTTTATCCTTTCAGTACTTTAAATAGAAGTTTCCAAATACGTTTAAGAAATTGTACGATTGTTTGTGTGTGAAGGGGGATGACAAATATAACAATTATATCTCAAGACATGCCTATTTTTTGCGGGGAAAATTACGCTTCAAGACTGAATATATTGTCTCCACCTTTTTTTTTTTATTAACGGTTTCTCCACAATAATTTGATAAAACAAGAACAACAATCTAACAAGATGTTCAAAAGGAAAGGGGGAAACAAGAAATTTTATACCCCTCCCCTCCCATACGACAGAAGAGTTCATTGAAGTAAATAGGGAAATTTTGACAGATCTCACTTTTTAGAAAATTTGCTTTGCGGGGATGTAACTCCTTTGTTCATTTTTGATGTGTAACATCTTTCCTCTCGGTTGCTGGAGATTTGTGGGAGTGAATTCAAGAAAAGGGACGGAAAAGTGTAACAGGAAGTTGGGGAAGCGCTCACTATTTAATTTGACCAATCAGCGCGCTTGGTGGTGTCTCTTCGCTACCCTCGCAGTAAAGTTCTGTTTTTTTCTCCTTCATTCGGGAGGGGCTCCACCCCCACCCTGTGGTCTAAGCCGTGAGATCAGTTTTTGTTTTGTTTCCTCACTTTAGGATCAGAGAAGAAGCTAAGTCCTTTAGCTGTATTTTTGTAAAGATATAACCAAGTGGGGTCCAACTCTAGTAGCTATCAAGCCACCAGCATTTTTTATATTGTTAAATTTAGCATTTCAAAGATTCTAATTCAAAAACTCGGTTTCGTTTGCGCTTGACTCTAAATCCACTTCGCACATACCAGCAAGTCTTATTAGACTTCACCAAAGATAAACTTGCGATGCTTACGCTCCATTGTCAAAGTCTGAGGGCTCACCAAACAGATTTCGACGTTATTTCACAAAATTGTACGTTACTCATGTTGGCAGAGACGTGCTTAGATAATGACGAATGTGTTTTGATACCTAACTTCGATTGCTGTGTACAATTTAAACGACCGGGCCACAGAGCTGCTGGTGTTGCGATCTATCGCAAACAGAACACCTCGCATGCTGTGGCTCCTCATATGGATATTACTTATCGTCAAACAAGTGGACTGGGTATTGTTAGTCAAAATATTGGGGGCATATGTGCGGCAGAATGCTTATTTGAAAATGGACAAACGGTGATTTCGGTGGTTGTATACATTTCTCCGAATCAAACGGTCGAAAAAATTAAAGATTTCCTGCATTTTTTTACTTTTACCATATACCGAAGGTGATTCAGATATTTAAAAAAAAAACTATCACTCCCATCCTAATGATTTTGAGTGGTGATTTTAAAATTAACTTCAGTTTTCTAGAAGCCGAGCCACTCATAGGTATTTTGAATGATGAACTCAAGCTCGAAATGAACACAAATCGAAATGTTTCGACAGCTAACAGGGGTAGTTATAGTATTTTTACAGTGGTAGTGGCTTTAGTTACAAGTTATCATTACCGCTCTTCCCCAAATTGAACAGTAATAATTATTTTTGATAAAAAATTTGCATTACTCCTTGTGTTAATTAAAAAAAACACTTCATTAAAGATATAATTATTCCATAGAAAATTATTTCCAATCTACTCGATTAATTTTTTTCAGGATTTAAGTTGCTATTGAGAATTTACCACGATGACATAACAGATGTTACACAATGATATGCGACTATTGTAAGGCTCGTTTTTTTTTAATTATTCTCTTCTTGTAAGACACTATCTTTTTCAGTTAAAATACTGGGTGCCGTCTTCTAAGTGTTAAATGAAAATATCTGTAATCATAAAATTCAACCATCTTTCAAGTATTATGTTAACAGTAAATTATTAATGTATTAAAATTTGACAAATTTGTTTAACAATTGTTTTTCCTTCCACGTCGGTCAACAATTACATATTTGGCTGATACATTTAACTTAATCATTTTGTAACTTTAATAATTTACATGATTAACATCTAATGACTGATGTGCCGTTGAACCTTGGTTTTGAATCCTGGAGATGCTTATAACTGTATAGTGATATCATGGCATGTGGGTTATCTAAATATTCTTCAAACCGCAAGTCATCTCGTAAAGGTTGGCGGAAGGGGAAGGAAGGTGGGAGGCTGTCCTAACCATCTCTAGGGTGTTTCCTCTCAAAATTGGTGTGGAACCGAGCCAAAATGTTCTATCAACTGCATTGTGCTCAAACCCATAGTTAGCGATATACGTTTATCCAGCCGCGAGGAATTTTGTAGGATTTGATCTGATCTCGTCAGACAAATGGCATTAGCAACAACAACATATTTAAAACCTTAAGAGAACGTTATGCGACAAATCTCATAATTTTGAACCACAGTCAGGTAACGACCTCAACTTACATACCCTTCTTCAAATTTCCACACTAATCCCAACAAAGCACTCTTCAATAAATTTAATGTGTATCATATTTCCCATTCTTACATATGGTTATTTTGATGCTCAGATTTGTTTAACTGACTATAAGCACCAGTGATAGCATGCGCTCTAATTTAGATAAAATTGAAACAGTGAATTTTTATTATTATTATTATTATTATTGATCAAAATAAGGATCATTCATAATCGTATAGATAAACTTAATGCATTTTTTTATCTGCAGAAGAAGTAAAAATCAAGATTCAAACCAATTTTATTCAAAAAGAGAATAAAATGCCATTATTTCTTCACCTAAGCAAAGCGTATTTACAACTCTCAGCTTAAGAGGAATTCAAAAGAAAGAAAGCCGTTATTTGATAGAAATGGAAAATAACTAAATGCTAGTAGAGAAAAGCACAACTACATCTTAATTGATATCTAAATATAAATTTAGAAATTTGCATGTTAATTTTTCAATTCAGCTTCAGTGATTGTATAAAAGAATCGCAATACATTTTGCAATTTTCTAAATTTAACTCAATTGATCTCCCATTTTATCTCTCTTTCAGTTACAACTCCGATTCATTTTAAGATGAATCCTGTTGTAAACTGGAAGATGCAGTTTCTTTAAATGTTTTACTTCTTACTGATCAGCACGTAATCTCTCAGAAAGGAGAAAGAGAAGAGTAGAATAAGATGTCCGAGAAAGAGGCAATCACAAAATCAGAAAATCCGAGCTTTTAAGATTACTATTTTTCGTCATGCACTTAAATTTAAAACCCTATGTTTTATGTTTTGAAAAATTTTATTTCATTGTTTGATTGTGCACCATTTATTGAATATTTACGCCTCAAGATGCAATATATATAGATATCATTTCTTCCAATTTATCTGGTATATGTATATTGATTCTTTTGAAAACAAAATGTGCTATATGAGAGTCATATTATTCATTAAATTTCAGAAACATTTTACACATTAAATATACTTGGGGCTTTAATTTATTTCGGTTGATTCAGTAGAAGACTGTATCATGTTCATGAATCCAAAATTTTATCAGAAATATTAAATGAAATGCGATGATATAATTATGTCTTTCATGCCAATATCCATATAATTTATAGAATATCAAAGAGGTTAAAAGTATTATATGCCCCTTCAAAAGTCAAACTTTTAATATATTCGCTAAGAAATCCATACATGGTGGTTTGGTTGGATCTATATATATATATATAGACTATATATATATATATATTAAATGATAATATAATTACACCAGAAAGAGCTTATCTTTTATTCTATGGAGAGGAAGAGGGGAAATTTCCCATAAATGAGTTCCTGGTTTAAAAATTCTGTTCTTGAATTTATTTGAAAAGAACGTAAAGTAGCACTTAAATCTAATAGTTGCATACAACACATTTCTACAGAATATTAGCGAGTTTATTATCTCTTAGCCCAATTTCACTTGAGTCATTGTTTAACTGAAAATATTAGTTTTGAAAGCAGTTTCAGTAGTAATTATATTGTATTGTGAAAATTTCTTAGTCATAAATCCATTAATTAAACTGTTGTAAGAAGTTCAGAAATCAATTTTCTAGTTCTCAAGTCAAAAGAGTTAATTTTAAATGGTCATTCTGAAAAGATCATTCCATTTGTTCAGAAAGGCATATTTTCTTTGAAAAGTTTGAATTGCTTTATCACTCATCAATCTATGTATGTAGGTTTTGCGATGGAATAAAATATACGGGAAATTCTCAGCTTTACTACTGAAATTTTATAAATATTAACTTCATGTGTGTAAATGTTGAAAGTCTTATACGATATCTTATTATATGTGATTCATTTTTCATGGGAATAATTATTCGGTAGACAGAATGCTTCGTGGATGTAGTAAATGTAACAACTATTTATGGTTCATTTATCAAAACATTTATGTAGTTTTAAATGACTAAATACGATTCATTAATTAAGGCAGAGCAATATAACCATTAATTATTACAGAATTCCTTCCAAAATGTAGATTGCAAACCATCAGTTCCTCTTTAGAACGATTAATTTATAATAACAAAATAGTGAAAAAGATATTTTCTTACTATATCCTCTTAAATATTGGGCTTTTTATAATAAAAATTGATTACAATTCGCATTAAGCAATGTTTTCATAAAATTATTCTAAATTTTTCTTATACCCTTTAATAAATGTTATATTTTAGGGGCATTTTTAAAAGAATTTTCGTAATCTAACTTACGGCATTTTGCTGTTTATTGTAATGAATCATATGCAAAACCCATTTAATGCTATACTCAGAAATTTAAGAGATTTTAAAATTTTTCTAAGATGATCAAAATGAAGCTATTACCAAAAATATTTCACTCATTGTTAATGATTTTATTTTATATTTTAAGAATATACGCTCCAAGTATATTTAAAAGTGATGTAATACGCTGATCTGTAGAAGATACAAGTATTATGTTTCTCCCAATGCTACTACAAAATCTTTTGAAAAGGAATTAAGGATATAATTTTTTTTATTCATGTGTTTTAACAACATAAATATTTCTTTAACTGTATGCTTTTTTTATTTCTTCCCGCCTTTTCAAAAGCTGTAGTTAGTATCCTGTATTTTTTCGTAAAAACGACAGCTTTACGTGGACCTCATTACAAATAAAGTATTTTATTTTTGTTCAAGTTTTATACTCGAGAGAACTTCTTCAGTTTACGAGAAAGAAGTTTAGAAAGAGAGAGGCTTAGGGGAAAAATGTAAATAACACGCGCTTATAAAAATTCAGTGGCAACTAGCGACTCCTCGCTAAAAGAGTTTCACGGAAAAGTATTTCACCTCCGTCATTCATTGCATCATGGTTGCCTGAATTCTCACCTACATATTTCAAGGATTTTTCCTCTTCCTTTTCTGGTTTCACCTTATATTTATCCTGAAATTTCCTTTGCTGTTTTCCCTCTTACTGAAGTATAGGATTCAAGAAATGAAAGTGGTAGGGGGGGGGCAAGGGAAATGGACAGTATAGAAGAAAGGGAGGACGTCGTACGGCTTGTCTTTGATGTTCTTTTTTTGTCCCATTATTTACCCTCTTTGTTGAGTGGGGATAAAGGGTGTTTTACGGGAATGGGCCAGTAACTATAACTAACCTCTAGATCATAATAAAGTTCCCATTGTCCTTTCGTTTTCCCACAGATGATGATTTTAGATGGAAAAAGTACAATCTATTGAAGGATTTTATAGAATTAAGGCTTTCAACAGTGAGTTTAAATCACTTTCCGTACTTATGAAAACTTATTTTACGATAAAGGATAACGTTATTCAAAATTATTAATGCAATTTGACTTTTGAAATTAAAAAAAAAAAATACTAGAAAAATCTTTATATGCTTAATTTTCATTTATGTAAGATATATTAAGTGCAACCTTCAAATATACACTGTAAACAATTTTCTCAATCAAATGTGTAAATGAACAGATTTAATATCAACTATACGGCATAAAAGAAACTATATAGATTTGAAAGTTATTTGAACTATAAATAAAACTAATTAGCTAGCTTATTCGAACTCATTTTCTAACTAGCTCTTTTCCAGGTTTTTTTACCCATGTATGTTGGTTTTTCATTTTAACATCAGCTGAAATGCTAAAAATCATGAAACTTCTTTTCAAATTTTATGAGTTGTGAGAATATAAATACACAGGTACCCATATGAGAAAAGAGTACGTCAAAATTTACCTTCCTAAAATAATTGTATTTGCCATTGATGGCTGTGAGTAGATTTCATTGCCCAGTTGCTGTAAGTTGACCATGAAGTCCGCTTGCATTACCTAAAGCAGTGCTTCCCAAACTTTCTGTACTTGCGACCCGATTTTCAATCATAATTTCCATCGCCTTCCTCCATACAATAAAAATGCATTGAATTCAATAATTATATATTTGACGAAATGCTACACAATACGACTTTAATTATAAACAACACAAATTATCAAGTTAAGTATTAAATTGTGAATATAATTTTAATCACAGGCCCATAGAGTAACTGACATTTATTAAACTTGTAACTTAATTATTGACTTAGTACTGTTAAACAAATTATGAAACACACATTATATAGGAATGATACATTTATAAGTGTATTATATCAGTGTAAATGTGTATTTTATTTCTTATTATGAAAGAATATATTTTGATTTTATTCCTTTCATTAAATTAATATCTTTTGAATGATAATCTTTTGTTTTTGATGTACTCGTGCCCCTTGCCCCTTTTAGGGGGTCACCTCTCACAGTTTTAGAAACAGTAATCTAAAATAAAACTATAAATCCAGTAATTGAACTTGACTGAGCTTAAGCTAAATTACTTTTTTGTATCTTAGAAGTCCAATGAAATGCAGTTTGGGAAAAATCCTAATTCATTACGAAATGTCACTTTCAAAATAACGAGAAAAATGAAAACAATATTTATGGATAAAGTTTGCAAGGTTTCTTATAGCTTTAAGAGTTAATTAAGTTAATTATACATCAATACCACACACGAAAGCAACCAAGTATTATTTAGTTTTTGAGAATTATTAACATGGGTGTAAGATTTGTTCATTTCCGGTGTAAGTTATGATACATTTTATAAGAGTGCATCTGAATTGAGAGATTTAAACTAAATACATGACTAAAACTAAGACCATCTATTGTATTGGCAGATCTATATATAAGCCAGAGGTCTCCAAACTTTTTTGCCTCGTAGACCCCTTGCCATGTTCTTCGGCTTGCGGTAGACCCCTGCTTAATTAATATTGAACTTTTGTATTTTTATCAACTTAAATTATTTTTAACCACTGGTACCACTGCTCTTACATTAAAAGAATTAAATTTTCAACTGTAATGAAATATAGTGTTTCAAATGTAAAAAGCATATGTTAATTAAATTTAAATTAATTAATAAATAAAACTGTTAAATAAACAACAAACAAATTATTTTAATAGGAGGGATGAATTTCTATTACTACAATATCAAATTTTTAACATTTGGTTTCAATCTTGTCTGGCTTAATTTTGAATATCCTCTTTTAGTGGTGTCCAGTTTCTTTCGAGATTGTCAACCACGCTGAAATTCCTTCACTCTAGGAATAGTAATGAAAAACTTCCTCACAATATTCCATAAGTCGAGACAAATAACCGATTTGACTTTTTAAAGCCAAAATTGCTGGCATCCGTATCTAAACTTTAAGATCTTCGTTAGCGCGTATTATTTCCAATTGTAATTTGACATTTTTTTTTCTCGATATGACCATATGAACTCATTGCCTACTGTGGTATTGCCATAGTCAAAGCTTTCTCAAACCTGATTTCAAAATCTGAAAAAAGGCATTTAAATGCTGAATGTAGGTGAAAATGTTCTGATAGATTGCCTATGAGAAATTTAGAAAATTTGGGACATCTAGTATTATATTTCTTTAGCTTAAATCGGGAAAGATTCGTTGAAAGATTTCTTGTTTTAATAAAAATTATGCCGCTACCTTGTAAATACAAATTAATCTCATTAAATTTAGTAAATAAATCTGTTAAATAGGCAAAATTTGGTTTACACGTAATTATAAATTTTCTTTTAAAGTTAAGTTTACGATCTAGTTTAATGAGAGCCAATATCACTTACACCTCATGGACCCCCAAATTATTTTTGGCTGGCGTAGACCCCTTGGAGGTGTCGGCATAGAGCCCAGGGGTATATATAGACCACTTTGGGAATCACTGATCTAAACTGTAGGACTTATCTTAAAATGTGTCTTTATTTTTAATTAAGAAACAACAAGGATTTTTAAAACTTTAAGAGCATTACTTTAATTCAATTTTAATTTCGTAACCTATAAATAAAGAATATGTTTTATGCATTCTTACTTTTTTGGTAGTTTTTTATTCAAACTTAGCTTTAGATGGTTAGGTATTACAAAGTAGTAGAGTATGGAAAGCTAACTGCACTTCATAAAGAAAGAAAAAAATTGTCAAGGAAGGGAAAAAAATGATATTTTTAAGTTTGTTTTTGAAGCTGTATCATTATTCGCCAGGCAACCAAGAAAATAATTATCTCATCTTAATTTGAACGGACAAGCAAAAATGAAAGTTTTAATATCGGTACTTTTTTAATTATGATATAACATTTTGCGACATGCCTGGGGGTTTTTTCTACGCTTTTAGTAAGTTTAAACCATAATTGATAGCAACGAAAGTTTTTTTTAACTATAGTCAGGACAATTTTGTTCTTTAGAAAAACCAAAATTAAATACGAGATGATAACGTTAAGTAATAACTATCTTTTTTTTCTTCCTATTTCATGGAATTACATAAGCAAATGTAATGCTTTTTGGATAAAGAATATCTGCTGAAAATGTGATAACAGTAATAATGAAAAGTTACATTTTATCTTTGGGTGTCTCACTTTTTTCTCAGTTTCTTTTAGTTCACTGCAAGAAAAAAAAAGTACATACAACTCGCCTTGCGGTACAAGAATAAATTAGTGTTATACACAATCCATTGTTATTATCAGTAACTAAAGATCAAATAGCAATATTTTCATTTAATTGTATAGTAATCCCTACAGGGTATGAATGAGAAAATAATAAATTATTATCAATTATGTAATAACTATAAAAAAGTATGTCCTTTATAAACCGATTTCTTCTAGTTCTTTATTTCCTTTTTGCTCTTTTTACAGCTAGAACATTTTTTTCGAAAGGCTTTGGAGCATTCTTGACATTATACGCAGAGAATGTAAAAATCAATTATGTGTTAGTTTCAAATTAAAATGGTTTACATATGTTTTTATAAGGTATAAGGCTTATTAATATAACATATGTTAAAGTATTGAACAAATGAATTCACTAACTGATAAAAAAACTTGTAACATCATCTTCATAAGGTTCATTAATATATATGAATATATATGTTTTATTTAAATAAGGAAAGCTAATCATTGAAGAATAATGCCAAAAATGGTTCTCAATTCATATTAAAAGTGAAAAAAATGGAATATTTTTGTCATTTGATAATCGAATACCAATTGAGAGTCTTCAAAAACGAGGGATTAAGAAGGAGAATTATCTTGGTAAAAAGAAATAGTTAAGTGTGATTAGTTCCTCACGCTTCGATCGTCGATCAAAGTGATCGAACTCTCCTAATGTCAGAGATTTTTTTAGACATCTAATACCATTCTTCTTTTTCGTTTAACCATTCTTCACCTTTTGCATCCAAAGTTACATGTCTCTATGTCTTCAGTTATAAATTTGTTAAAATTTTAAATTATATTTTTTAAAAAAAATTATTCCAAAAAATAAATAAACTTGATGAATAATTTTTCTTAAGTATAATTTTTTATAATATATATATATATATATATATATATATATATATATATATATATATGTGTGTGTGTGTGTGTTCTACAGCCTTGCGAAATACTTACAGATGAATTATAGATTAAATTCTAATTGTTGTTTGTAATATGCTGTACACTACAAATTGTATAACTGCGAAAGCCTTTTCAAGATTGAATACACATTTAAGTTTTTGCCTTACTTGAATCTTCTATGACTTGTTACTTCTGGTGAATAAATTAAAAATTTCATACTAATAAGAGAAGTCTCATTATAAAAACAAGCGTAATTGTAGAAACTGTACATAAACTTAAGATCAACTACAGTTATTATCATTCTACTATTTTTGGTATACTTTATAAAGAGTTTTTCTTAATTAGAAAAGATACAAAGAGAAATTATGGTTTAAATTTAAAAATGCATTTTTAAGCAAATCAAATATTGATATATTTCGAGAAATTTACAAATTATCTAATTTACCTCAGGGTTGTTTTAATGTATATTAGTTTAGTGATTTTTTATTTAACCTGTAATAAAATTATTAATTAAAATTTTTGTAATTCGGGAAGACTTTTTTTTAACAAGTGCGTTAATATTTAGCTTGACAAAATATATTCAAAATGTAGTTTTGAACCAATAATTAAAATTTTTTCAAAGATTTCATAAAATAATTAAATCACAACATTATACTTATTAACAAAAATGGAGAGGGAGAAAATAAGGAAGTCGACCACAGGTATTTTTCAAGTCTCCGTCAGTTACATCATTTCGTAAATTAATTACAAAAGTATTAAATGATCTTTCGATGCCTTAATATTATCCACATAATGGCTTAAATGTATCATGGATTACAATATATCGTGTACATAGATTTTAAATACATATTTTAAAACTTTTATCATGAATTATTTCCACAATTATTGGAAGTACTTCATGTCAAAATGTAGTCATTATAATTAGATCACTCATTTCCCATTCGAAACTCGAATGATTGAATTACAGTTCTGAGAGTGACAACATTGATTGGATTTTGAAAACTTACATATATATCAAAATATTACAATCCTCCTGAATTTCCTTCAAAACAAATCCAATTTTGATGAATGAATACTCTAAAATTAGAGAAAAAATGTTAAATGAAAAATCCGTATTGTTCCTAGTCCTCTTTTTTTTCAAGCTTTTGTGCAGCAATATTTATACTTCGTAGAATATTATCTTTTATAGCATATTTATAGGAACATGTTATCAATCTAATTTATCAACAAGTAAACTATTTTTCTTAATTAAAAAATATTTAATAATGTATGAAAAATACTATAAAAATATTATTTTAAATTTTACTTGAAGCATCAGTTTAGAACTAAAATTTTATTTCATCTTTCAAAAATTACATATTTTAGAATTTTACTACAATTTTTTTAAATAATTTAGTTTTCCTAGATTGAATAAAAATGATTCATTGTAAACCAGTTAAATATCCCTTCTGTATATGATAACATAAATTCAACAGAATTGCAACCTATATTTAAACCAACTTATATGGTTAAAATAAAATTAAGGTTGGAATATCCTTTTGAAACATCAGTTTTTACGTTATGTTTCTTTCAAAAAATTTGTTTTTTTAATAAAATATTCAGCATGTGTTTGTAACTTGATTTGTACAGTTTGTATCAGAAGAAAGTACTTAAATACTACAGTTTTTACAATTAAATATTAATTGTATATATTACGTAAACTATTTTTGAAAAATTAAATATCACTCACAGAATTGAAAGTGTTCAATTAACACCTCCTCGTTGAAATCCGGAAGCATTTCTTTGTTTTTGAATATATTATTTTTTTAAATGTATATTATAGTTACAATAATGACAAAGAAATAATTTTCTTATTTTTATGTCAAAACCTTCTTCATAAAAAGTAGACTAAAATGGATAAATCAAGTTCAAGTAACATTAAAATATTTTACGACTAAGAACAAAAATGACAAAAGACCCCTTGAGACAAACAAGCATTTTACATACATAATTAATAATCCTCTAGGGCAATGCTTCTCAAATTTTAAATATTTAGAATCCAGTTTTTCAGTCATAATTTTCTTCGCGCCCCCTCCAAACAATAACACTGTTTTGAATTCGGTAATACACTTCGATGCTAAAGCTACAATGCGACTCCAATTGTAAACCATACAAATCATTAAGATAGTACTAAAATTTCTATATAAATTTATGTATGACAAACCCTGGGAGTTTAGTATATATTAAAATTGTTCTTAGCTTAGTATTGATAAATCAATTTTCAAAAAATTCCTTTTGCAATACTTATACATTTAGAGTATATTATATTATTGTAAAGGTTTATTTTATTTTTCTTAGGACAAATGTATTTTGATTTACCTCCCTGCAGTAAATTAATTGTTTTTTCCAAAATAATCTTTAAATAATTTTTCGATTTTTTATATGCTCGCCCAATCTTACGATTTTTAAAATCCCCACTGTTTTAGAAACGCTGATCTAGGCTTTCCCCAAATTAAAAATAAAAATTAGGAAAAAAAATTGGAAATATTTACACTCAAAAATCTGAATTAAATTTGAAAATTGTATTCGATGATCTGCGTTGCCATCTTTATTCTATATTATTAAACATTATTCGTAAACGTGAACAATGTCTATATAATTTTCGATGAACTTATAGCTCCATAAAATAATTCCAAGTCTGAAGTTAGATACTATACTATGTGCAACAAAGTTTATCTGTCAGCATCATAACTTTTGTTTCTTTGATATGTTTGCTATTCCAGAATAAAAATTCAGCTGTCCCAGAGGCCTACTTGATCTCGTCACATTGAGCTCAAAAACTCTTATCTGTTTCATAGATACGCGTATTCGAAATAAAAACGTTACGTGTTCGGAATTATTCATTTATAAAATAAGAGAGACGTGAGATTTTGAAATTCTCTAAACTTTTGCCATCACTCACTCCCTTCTCAACACGTTACTTCACCACAGAGAATAGCGTTGCGTGAAATTTAATATAATATACTTCCCAACTTCGTGAAAAGACCACTCGAAAACTTTGACCATTCAAAGTTAAGGAATCGGTCAATAGAGACCTTAATATTCTCCAGATCCTTCAATGCTTACTTTAGACATGAGTGATGATCAGATCTTCAGATTTGAAAGTGAGTTTCGAAGGTTCTAATTCAAGGTTGACAATCATCCCACTAATGTATCTAGTTGCTTTAGCAACTAGGCAAGCACCTGCATACAAAGTATTCAGAATCGAAATGTTAATTCCAGAAGTCTGCATATGCTGGTCAGATTCATAGATGAAAGTGAAGAGACAAAATGTACGGTAATGAAGAGTGTATATTGCATTATAAGAAATTATGTATACACGTTTCAATTATTTTTTAAGGTATCCGAACACGTTCGGAGTACTTTTTAACAAAATAGCATACTAAAACATTATAAATGCTCTTTTAGGACTCAATGCCAATAAATATTACTATATATTTAACTATCAAAATTTAAAATAAATTACCTGAATTTTACAAAAAATCACAATTATATGTGAAATTTTAGCAATATTTTTGAAAAACTTCAAAGCAGTTAGAGAAAAGAGTAATAAACATATATTAGTAAAAGAATTACGAAAACAAACTAGATGCATTTATCTAGAAAATGTACTAACATTTTAATTTTTTATTACAATTTGAAAATTTTAGAGCTGATTGTGTAAACATTATAAGAAATGTTACACTTTTTATGAGACCATTATTTAAATAACAAGCCATAACTCAAAAAGTATTCAAACAATAAGAAATATATTAGTACATTCTCTAGAAAGTAGCATACATATTAGGTTCAAAAAGTTTTATAGAAATGCATTCGTAATATTTTGAGTTATCAGGCTCGCCATGATAGATTTTGAGCAATTTAAATGCCACTTCTGGTAGATCAAAAACCCACTTCCGGTTTTTCTCTAACTTTATAAAATTGATTGTAACTAGGCCTCTCGGTAGTGTAGAAACAAAACAAAGTATATTTTGTAAAGTCAAAAGATATCTCTATTCAATAAAATAAAAAAATAAAAAAAGTATACTTTCTGAATTTGATCATTTTCAACGTGTTCGGATACGGTAACTGACAACTCTCAGAACCATAATTTTACAAAAGCGTATAAATAAACATTTTTTTTAAATATTTATTTTTGATTTATTTTTATACTGAATTTGAATATGCAGATAAAATTGTCTTAAAAGTATTATTGTGAAGAAAAAATATTTAAATATAATTGTTCCCCAAAAAATGAAGAAAAAATTAAATTTTTCAAAATACTCTCCTTTTATGGAAAATGCTTCGGTAACAATACTATCCTGTCTATATTAACCAAGACCTCTACATAGTCTGAACCAAGATTTTTGAAGTATTTGCATTACTACAAATCGACTAAAGTTACAACAATTTACTAGAAATCGAAAAAATTATCAGTGTAATTTGTTAAAACTTCTCTGCTTAGGATATGTTAAAATATAAATAAGTCCCTTGCTAAATAAAATATTTAGAAATGAATATTTAATCCAGGCTCTGTACAAAGGTCTTAGCTATACAGAAATAAAATTTTATTTTCATTGAATCATTTTCTAAAAAAGGAAAATAATTTAAAATGTGTCATTTTTTAAAAACATTTTGGTAAAAGAAATTGCATTTAAAAACGTTTCATTTCTAATAGTAATCTTAAAAGTTTTATAAGTATGTTCTAACTTAGGTGACACTAAATATCAAAAAATTATTCATTTAAACCCCGTTTCAAAATCATGGTCCTGAAAGTATTCGGATAACTTAAGTAACAGAAGCTTTTTTATTTATTTATTATTTAAATTTTATTGCTTCGTACATAATTCGCAGGGTAAAAATTTAAATGGTTATTAACAAAAGTTCAAGTATTATATAGACATATACATATTTGTATGTATAACGAATAAGCTCCATTGAGAACAGATTAGATATTGCAAAAATGCAAGCACTAATGTATAAATATATCTTCTGAAAAACACATAAAGTAGCTTCATTATGAAAATGATTGAACGAATAAAGACAAAATAATGGGGAAAAATATCCCAATGAAAAAATCATGTGATTAAAAAAAATTCTAATTTTGAAACTGAGACCAGAACTTTAAATTATTTTTAAAATATTAAAATTGATCTGTTTTATAATAATAAAGATTAAAAAGTAGCATCAGTTTTTTTTAAAGATAGTTCTAGATTTATCCTTGTGAATTAAATGCTAGAAATTTATAGTTTTTCATTAATTCAGAATCATATTACATTTGTCATAAATAATGTTTTTTTCTTTATATTTTTCTTTCTTTTAAAATTTGTATTCATTCATAGCATTTTTATTTTATTCTTCAAGTTTAAAAATTGAATTGGTGCATTGCATTATAAATTTTGTACAAAAGTCTGTAATGTGTTATAAGACTATAATATATTAAAATATGTTCTATCAAACCATTTTGCATTCTAACCTTAAGTTTAACTCACTTTTCATTAAACTTGTTTTAAATGCAGCTCATAAAACAATTTCTGACTATGTGAACTGTCGGTAATGCGTTAGATACTTCCTAATTGTTCAAGGAGGTATTTTCAAAAAAATGTTAAAAAAAAAACAATTAATTTTCCAATTTTTGTTCTTTATTTTAAATTATACAAGGTAAAAATAGAATATTTTACAAAATGATCTTAAGGATTAAACATTTGCATATCCTCACGTTTTTCCAGAATTTTAAAACAATTTAAGTCATGTAAATATAATAAATATCTCATTTTTAATGTTTTGAAATATTTCGGCAGAAACACACACACACAGCAATTTTGAAAGCAATATATGTATTTACCTCCCTGGCTCGTCTTACTAGAACACATATTTTAACTCTAGATAAGTCTTAATATTTTATCATGTTACCCATGACTTTTTTTTATCATGTTACACATTACTTGATGATCAGGTTTCAGTATTTGATAAAAAAACTCTATATGTTTTTTAAAAAAATGTTTAAAAAGTAAAGATAATATGAAGCAATCGAGCAAATGAGAATTAATTTATAAATATCAAAAAAGAACAATTAGCTTAAATTTTATAATTTTTATTTTAAATAAATTTTAATTTCTGAAATTCGGAGTTGATCACAGCCTGATTTTTAGTAAAAGAAAAAAAAAACTCAAATGCCTTCTATTTTCATAACTTCAAAGTTAAGTTCGTGGAGGGAAGATGTGAAAAATAATTAACTTTCTGTAATCATAATAAAAAAATATATCTTTACAAAAAACATTATTATAACAATATTTTAACTTCTTGTATTGATTATTACTTCAAATTTATTAAATGATACTTATTCGTAATACAATTCAAATTAGACACAATTATACATCATATTAATTATTTCCTAATGGAAAAGTAAATGCAAATTGTAAAATATCACTTATAACACACTAATTGAAAAGCTTCAAAATAATGCGCATGCATGCGTGAGAAGCTTTAATCTCAGCGTTGACAATATTCGAAGTGACCTTTATTTATATCTCATATTAACATAAAAGGTGGTCCTTCAAAAAAGGAAATAAAGGTTAAATTATTCTCAACGGAATTATTTACCCTCACCTTTAATAATTGTACATATTATGGAGTTGTAGTTCGAAAAGGAAATGAAACGTGTAAAACCATTAAACGTAGTAAGAGTTATTAATGATTTGATTATGCTAAAATATTTCTTAGAAGTACAAATGTTAAAATCTGCTAGCGAACCTGTTACTTCAATTGATTTTGTTCTACTCGCCAGGATACAAAAAAGATGCATTTGATATTTTTTGTAAAAGAACTGGTAAAATTTCGACAAAATAATATGTAGGAATACATCTACGTATTCAGTTTTACCTCATAAAGTACGTTAATTTAGAAATCTTTTTTTCAGTTCCAATATCATAAAATTTATAAGAATTTTTGTGTTTCCCTCAATTTTGTTTGTCTGTCCTTTTTCAATTCTTACTATTAATTCACACTTTCCCTAAAAATATATCTTATTCAAATTTTCAAACGTTTATGAAATATTTTTTATTCATCCACTAAACTTCAAATACATGTTTTTAAAATTGCAGCGGAAGACACTTGGCATTGATACAGTTTTTTTTTTCTTTCAAATATTTATTCATTAAGTATATTTTATAATTTAAATTTATCCTGCGTCATTTCTAACGAAGTTACAACTAGCTGCAACAGATAGGGCCCCTCAAGTTCAAATACATGCATTTTTTAAACTTGTAGTAGATGTCACGATACAAATACGGTTTTTTTAAATATTAGTTTATTAATTAATTTTAATTAACTAAAATAAAAGTTTTCTTTGCTGACCTAAGTAGGAAAATTGATTTAAAATTTTTATGTAACTTCTTTACCTATAATTTATTATATTAGAATTTACACTACTTTGATATCGATAATTTTGATTAAAAAAAATTAGTATAATTTGATAATCACAATTTTGACTTAAAAAAGTAGTATAATTTGCTGATTACAAATTTTGATTTAAAAAAAGTAGTATAATTTGATGATCACAAATTTTAATTTATTTCTCCAATTCCGAAAAAAAAACTTTTTTTATCGAAGCTAACTAAAACTTTTCACTTTGGACTACAAGTTTATGCAGTTGTTTTGCTAACTTATTGATTTATGCATTCATTTGTGATTTTTTTTTTCATATTTTAAAATTTTAGGTGCAAAATGTAAGTCAAAAAATAGGATGTTAATTTACTGTACGTCGCAGGAGACTAGGATCTGTGTGCAGCATCATGGTGGATTTATTCATGTTTGGAGGCACCGCAGACATAGCTCGTGGTCTGCTTGCATTCGAAATCATCATAAAGCCTTGCCCTTGAGTGGTGTAAACAGCTATTGAATACACGACGTGTCTTGTTCGTGTCGTTGATAATCAAGATACCTAGAGTTACATTTCTCAAATCTTAAGGCCAATGCTTCGCCGTATCTCCGTAGCATCGGTGACATCAACATTCACTCTAGATAACAAGGTGTTTCCATCGTGTCTGACCTATTTTGACACACAAGACGTGGGCTGTTGACCCACCCAAAGCTTTCTCAAGAAGGTCATATTTTCTGAGAGATTATGCCACCACCGATCTCCAACCAATACGGTTGATGAAGTGTTTCATAAACTTGAAGCAGCAAGGAATGACTTGCCCACATTGTTCATTCAAGCCTAGTTCGAGTCTATGCTCAACCATATTAGGGTGTTTTAATTATTTAATTACTAGAAGTGTTACGACCCGCATGTGCAGAGGGCGCTAGTAGTCCTCTTTGTTTACATTTTTCTCAGTATGCAAGTAACCAACCCAAGGAGCGGACGTACCAACCGTCGCTCAATAAACCACCATTATTTAAAGTATACAGTCCGCGCTCTCTTTTCTTGAGTAGATAAGTTACACATAACTGAAAGTCTGCTCATAACCAGTTCGATACATTATAGAACTACCACACCTTTTGTGGTCAAAGTTATAGCTATCGCACCCCACCCAGTTTGTGTGGTCACTCGAGCCCGAACCAAAATTTTAAATGGCCCAAGAAAACTCTCAGAGCTCTCCGTGTTGAGCATGCGTAAATCACGACTTCTTGGTCAAATTACGCGAATTAAAAACTGTTTGGAAAATGTGGATTCACCGTTGAATCAAGCTGGACTAAAAAACAAGCTCGCATCGCTTTCCTAAATTAAACGAAAAATTGACGTCTTACGGACGAAAGCTACAGTGTTCTTTCGGATGAGGAGCTTCCAAATTTCGAAAGCAGTTTGGACAAAATGGAAGAAGACGCAGATAATTTAGAGGTGAGTTTCAATACCTTACTTGAACCTTCTAATGTGAATATCTCTGAATTATCTGTTAAAAATAATTTTTCTAATTGCAATGTGAAACTGCCATCCATTAATTTACCAGAATTTTCGGGACAGTATATTGATTGGCTGTAATTTAAATCCCAATTCGTATCATTAATTCATGAGAACACTTGTTTATCAGACTCTAAAAACTGTATTATTTACAATCTGCCCTCAAGGGTCATGCAAAACAATTGCAAACTGTAAATG